>BMAW01042648.1:0-44226 GCA_019974015.1 Nephila pilipes | reverse complement strand
ACATCCCAATTAACTCAAACGTAGGATATTTGATTAAATAATTCTTACATTTAAAACAGATAAATTACGTATTTATTTCTCTTTTTTCATAAAATATCATTCACAAAATATATTAAAAAATAAAAAAAAATCCCTTCAGCTCGATCTTAAAAGAAATCGCTTCTTTACTCTTCTAAAAGATTTTTTCGCCATTTTAATGTACAGAGTTTCGTCTAAACTTCAAGCTATTTTCCTCCTTTAATGTACTTAAATAAGATAAAGAAAAATAGAAAGTTATTTTTGCTTTAATCTGAGAGGGCAACGGAAAGTTCTGAAAAATGGCAGTGAGTTTCAGTATTTTGTTTTCTTCCTTTTTTTCCCCTCCACTTTGCATTTTGTTCGAGAATTTTAGAAGGGTTTCTCTTCCTTATTTATCTTTATTTTTGGAGCTTCCTCTTATTCATAAAATGTTTTATTTCATTTTTCTTATTGTAGAACAATAAGGTATTTGTCATGGTCTCCATACATTTATTATTTTAATACGTTCTCTCTGCTATATTTGCATACATTCACATTAGAGGGAACATTTTTGAAATTAATTGCAAAACCAACCATTATTATTTGGGAAAATTATTTTCTCTTCAATGTGAATTTTTAGTTTTAATATTTTGAATAAATTTGTTCTCGCAGTTTTCCGAAAAGAGATGGTTTCGTGTTATGTAAACAAGAAAATTGGCTAAATACGATAGAACTGTTACATCAATTACTTAGCTTTTTCACTAGGGTATCGTAAAGTTTTAATAATAACTAAGAAATAGCAAAGATATGTGAATAAAATTTATTATTCTGCGTATTAAATGATCGTTAAACGTATAATGTTGTGAATTACAGATATTCATGTTGTGATTTGCTCAATTTCACTAAGCTGTAAATTGAAGTTATCCTCAATATCTTAATGCTTTAAATATTACCAAAAAAATACCGAGATAGAAACTTAATTTTTATTTATTATTCTTGAGATATCTCTCTCTTTACATAGTTATCCTCCAGAATTATACATGAGTGTTTTTCGAGTTTACGAAGGCCGTTACATTGTAGAACACAGCAGATTGAATTATATCTTCTCCATAATGCGGGTTACTTCAATCCAATGCTTTCTGATATCAAACAAATCAACATAAACAGCTGTAAATTACAATTTCGTAAAGATAAATTAATATACAGAATACATTTCATCAAAATATGTGTGTTATTTCTTAGTGATAATTAAACTTTACGATATCACCTCGTATTTATAAAATGGTTCAATTTTTGTATTAAAATTTAGTTTGAAAGCAATAAAAATACATTTTGATATTCAAATTAATATAAAAGAGTTATAATAAAGATTATAAGGAATAAAATATTGTGAAATGTAATGTTATACTATCAGATTTTTGTTTTTAAAAATTTAAACATAGTTTTGCTTCTTTCTCGTAAATTATACCATTGATATTGTACCTTTTTTTAATTATGAATTAGTAGTTTCTTCTTAGAACTGCAACTAGAAATTACTTACGATTTAATAAACCATTAACCCTGTATTAAATGATAAATAAGTTTATGTAAATCTCAATATTCTGAGAGCCATTTGTAGATTTAAATACAAATGAAAACAATTTTCAAAATCCCAAGTACACAAATTTACTTTCTTTCTCTATATGTGTCAAGTATTTGAAAAAATTTCATTAATACTGTTTCGTTCATAGCTCACTATGCATCAAATTTTTATGTTTTTTTAGACATGATAATTTTATTGAATGAAACTGTTAAGTTTAAAGATTTTTTTTTTCAGAGCGCAATTGTTTTTTGACTTCACCTTCTGGAACTATATATTTTTTACTCTACTCTTTTAGTATGATCTATCCTTTGAAAGTTTTGGAAAATGGCATATAATTTATTCGAAATAATGATTGAAGCATTAAAATCAAATACTAATTCTAAGCTTTAATTGAAGCATTAATATTAAATATCAAACAATTCATTCAAAGCCTTCATTGAAGCCTTTAATATCAAATAACAACAGTTGGTTAAAACAACAGTTGAATGCAGGGGTCATTTTCTCCCGGGGGGTGGGTGTATTCTATATCCTTTGGGTAAGCTCGGTCTCCCAGGTCGTTCAACCAATAGCCATCATGTTGCTCCTTAGCAATCCCAAACCTTGTATAGTATACTAGATAGAGCATTCGTTCTAAAACGATGATGAATAAATCGTCGGAAGTAAAGATAGCTCAAGTGGTCATGTATGTGTGTGTGTGACGTAATAAGCTCCAGAGCTATACATAGGAGAGCGCTAATCTTCTTTAATAAAGAGGTCGCGGGAAATGGAAACGCCAAAAAAACCGCTCACAGAGTGTTTAATTATACTGCTGTTTGTAGAAAATGCAACACCATGAAAGAATCATCAGAATCAAATGAAATTTAATGCAGAAACGACTTGTACTGATACAAATAAATGATGAAATTTTCAAAACAAAAGAAACAAATTAAGCGTCCGAAATCAGTATTTGGTGCAGCCACCATGCGCTGCAATAAGTGCTGCTATACGACGTGGCATGGAGTCAAACAGATGTTGAATATCTGCTTGAGGAAGAGAATTCCATATCGCTTGTATGCGCAACCAAAGTTCGTCTTTGGAAACTGCAGGACGCGGATCACGAGCGAGACGCCGACCAACCATATCCCACACGTGCTCAATAGGCGACATATCCGGTGAATAAGCAGGCCAAGGAAGAAGTTGCATGCGTTGTGCTGAACAGAAGTCTCGAACAGTCCGCGCAACATGTGGGCGTGCATTATCCTGCTGAAAGATAGCTCCAGGGATGCCTTGAAGGAAAGGAACGACTTCGGGCTGTAGCACTTCACGGACGTACCTGTTGCTATTGAGATTACCCTCAATTCGTATCAAATTGGATCGTCCATGATACGAAATCGCACCCCAGACCATAACTCCGGGTGTTCGACCACTATGTCGTTCAATAATACACTCAGGAAGGCAGCGTTGACCGGCATAACGTCTAACACGAACACGGCCATCATGGGTCCACAAATTGAAGCGTGATTCATCTGAAAAGACAACTTGGTGCCAATCAGCTCGCCTGTCTCTGTGCTCAAGAGCCCACTGCCGACGCAGCCGTCGATGATTCGCCGTGAGGGGAATCCTGTATAAAGGCACCCTTGCACGCAATCCACGGCGCAGCAGACGACGACGAATTGACGAAGCCGACAATTGTACACCTGTAGCAGTAGACCAACGTGCTGCCAGCTGCCTGGAGGAAGCTGTGCGATCATTCACCGCCATGCGGAGCAGGTGTCGATCATCGCGCTCTGACGTCACCTTCTGTCGTCCAGTGCCTGTTTTTCGAGTTGTTCGGTGCTCGTCGGTCCACTGCTTCCAAACTCGCATCACTGTGGAACTGTTCCGCTGCATACGAGCTGCTATTGCGCGATAGGAAAATCCTCCTTCTCGAAGGCCGATTATCCTCCCTCGTTCAAACTCCGTAAGTTGCTTGAATTTCTTATTCTTCCGTCGTGGAGGCATACTCAGGTCTCACTAAACGTTTGCCACTAACAAATAATCATAGACTTTTTTCAACGTCCCGCTACAGCACTTTATTTATACGCTTTCAGCATCAATTCAGAGGGCGCTGCGCGCGCCGCGCACGCGCGATGGCTCTGAAACTTTATTAATTTGCATAATATCCTATAATTGACATTTGCTGCGAATTTCATTTGATTCTGATGATTCCTTCATGGTGTTGCATTTTCTACAAACAGCAGTTTAAAAATGTACAAAATCCACATGCATTATGTGTTCCAAAAATCTTTTTTTTAAAACCGTTAAAACAACCCCATTGTTTGTATAAAGAAGCAACGAACCATCAATTAAATATTCCGATTTATATTACATTTGGTCCAATTTAAAAATTAACGTGACTCCGTTATTTTTTAATCGATTTCAAACTCTCAAATTGCGAGTAAAATTTCATTAAAATGTGCATCTTTTGAAAGTAAAAAAATGTGGAGAAAAATAGATGCATCTGCTAGATTGGAAAATACTGAAATAGAAGAGGAGATCCAAAAATAAATTTTAAAAAAATATGGCAGGAATATGTTTATGACTTCAATCACACATTAGCTAAACACCTTAAATATTTAAAGTGGTAAGGTTTACTGGGGTCATTTGTATACAGGACAAACAATCAGATTCAAATTTATATCGTACAATGCAAAAAATTTTGGCTGGCAAAGAATATATTCACAAATACATAATTGCTAAATAAATGCTCTGCTTATGTGCTTGTGTCTTTATTATTATTCTAAATGAATCGAGTTTCTGAAATTTCTTTAAATTTACTAAAATTTTTCAACCTGGTTTCCTTTTTAATTGGTTCAGAAGAGATATACGAAATAAATGACAGTGTTTTATAGAAGATGAAGTAAATTTGAAGATAAAACACCTAAGTCAAAACGTTGCTCCAAAATTGAAGTATAGCAATTTCATTTGCATTTCAGATAGAAAATAAGGCATTTATCGCTTAATTTACAAACAGCTAGTTTTATTTTTAATTAGTAAAGTATCAGCTGTGTACTTAACACGATGATGTGGAGAAAGGAAAAGCTGATCACTCAAGAATTCTCTTAATGATATATAAATCTTGTATGTAAAATTTATAGAAAACATTACTTAATGTACATTAAGAAAGACATTATTAAAAAAATACCTCAAAAATAATCATAAGAACACCATTCACACAAAGTGGGGCTATTAAATAACAAGACTGAAGCTTTAAAACATTCTATTTCGATGTCATTCATATTTACTTACTTTCATCTACAATATACTCCCCTCTTCTATCCCTACAACTCTCCATGCGATTTTTCATTATTCGAAACAGTGCTGGAAGTCTTCTTCTGACAGCTTCTTCAGGACACGTGCCACTTTCTCTTTCACAGCTAAAACGGGCTCAAATCTTGTTCCTTTTAATGCAGATTTCACCTTAGGAAGGAGACAGATGTCGCATGGCGTAAGATCCGGCGAATAAGACGGATGGTCCAACACTGGGAAGCTGTACTTTGCAGACAATGTGGAATGAGCCGGCGCATTGTCAAGATGGAAAAATTTGCCTTGAGGACTCTTTTTCAATTCCTACAGTCTCGGCAATCGCACGAATACTTAATCGACGATCAGATCGAACCAGATTACTGATTTTTTTTTAAATATTGTCATCCGTCTTTGACGTGGAAGGGCAATCCATGTTTGAATTGTTTTTAACGTTTTCTAGGTCATAACGAAAACGCTTATACCACTCAAAAACACGAGCACGCGATAAGCATTCATTGCCATACACTGCTTTCAATAAATTATCAATAGCAGTTTTTTCCAAGTCTCATGTGAAATGTTACAACAATTCGTTGTTCGCTTTTTTTCCCGTCGAAACAAAAAAAAAAAAAAAAAAAACTCCAATGCGAACGAAGGCTATGGCTATACGGATTTTTTACAAAAGCGAGAGGCACTGCATTCGAAAGAGTATTCTTCACGCTAAACATCTGTCAGTCGCTAACGTTTAGCGCATGCGTATTTCTTCTGCAGCAATGTCGTCTCGTTATTTAATAGCTACGATATCGATCGTCTTTGCTAAAAGGACTTGAGAAGTATTATTTTTAATTAGGAAACACTTTCTCACATTTTTAACACGCAATAGAACAAAAGAGTTCGGTACATGCCTACACGAGGGTCTACCGCAAAATTTTAATTACTGCGAAGAAATAACCGAGATGTTTGTTTAAAATCAACTCTGTACATTAATGGATCCTTTTGTACATAAAGTTGTAATCTACAACAATGCATGTTGATTTACTTGGTTTCAAGAAGCAGTAGAGTGAAGTAATCAGAAGAATGAAAAAATAGAGCTCAATTTGCTGAGTTTTTCAATGACGGCCTTCGACTGATCAAGAAAAACTGGGAGAAACGTATAAGTTGGAAGGTAACCATATAGAGAAGTCTTAAAAATAAAATTCTTTAATTTCTAGGTTTAATAATTAAAAATAAATTTCTATCTAGATTATTTTTTTACCATTAAAACTTTATGATACCCTGGAATAATAATCACAGCTTTCCGATATCCCGGGAAAATTATAACTTAAACATAACGATAGTACGGGTTACTTCAATCTACTACTTCCTGAAACCACACAAGCCAACACGAAGCTGTAATTTACAACATCATGTGCATAAGAATCAATTAATATGCAAAATAAATTTTATCTATTTATCTTGGTTATTTCTTGGTAATAATTAAAACTTTTTGGCACCCCTCTCATTCAAGCTATGCTCGTGTCACGTAGGAAAAATTTATTTATGGAAAACCTTATTTGATGCATTAAAAAATTTCTTTATTAAAAAAGTTATTAAATCCTTACGACTACATAGCCCATTAGTTTGTTAATTTAAAAGCAAATTTTCCCAACAAAGCCCGAGTTATTAATAACCCAGTTCCTTCGGGAAACCCAGGAGAAGAATAAATCTCTCGAAGGCCTTAAAATCTCAAAAACGAAGCAAATAACTTCAATTTGGCGAGGCTATAAACACAGCAGAGTCAAAGCTATATCCGAAAATACAGCCATAACGACACAATTTGATTAATGCCTTTTCCAACAAGACCCAGAACAATAGACGAAGGGCTCCAACTTTAGAACGCAGCCGAGGAGGGAGGGACGGAGAATGGAAGGGGGGGATCCCAAAAGATTAATTTTGTACATTTACCACCTGGTCTGTTCAAGACGGTTTGATCAATCACTTAACGTTTTCTATCCCTCCCCGCCTTGAAAGTTTCCTTTACTGCATAACGAATACCTTTTCTGAAATCTCTTAAAGACGAGTATGTGGGGTGGGGGTAGTGCCAGAAACCGATAGTTATCGCCAAAAAATTAATTAAAATGCCACCCGTTAATTACTTTTGGGGATCTAAAACTCCATGGCTTTTCTATCACCTCTAAGTCTTGGCTCAATAATGAATTAATT
Source organism: Nephila pilipes (assembly GCA_019974015.1). Classification (NCBI taxonomy): domain Eukaryota; kingdom Metazoa; phylum Arthropoda; class Arachnida; order Araneae; family Nephilidae; genus Nephila; species Nephila pilipes. The sequence continues at coordinate 37,184 of BMAW01042648.1, read as the reverse complement.
TATTTTGGCCGTCGTCGCAGGGAAAAATTAACAACCTCAGAATTTTGGGTTTCGTTAGCTTTAGAGGGGCGAATTAAAAATCTCCTCATTTACCGGAACCTGTTATTAAGTAATAAGGGTGATGGAATTAAATGGAATTACGCGGTTTCTCTTTGACGCGTTACGTTTTTATGAAAGAAAAGGCTTATCGAAGTAAGTTGATTCATTAGCACATCAAAGAATAAAAATATGTTTTAATTATATTTGAAGCTGTATAAATAAGAGAACATTTATTTTTCTAATAAATATAAATTTTACATTCAGAAAAATAGCTGAAAAAATAATTTCGTGAAGTCAATGCTTAATTAAAGATAAAAATCAGTTATACCTTTAATCATGACACTCTCATTATTTCGGCTTAGAATTATTGTAAGATATTATAGATACGAACAAATTGTATTTGTCTTAATAAGAAATTAAGCCCCATTTACACCAAAGCAGTAAATATTTTCCTATAAATAACAGTTATACATACAAAAACAATAATATAATTATTGGAAAGAGAGAAATATTAGTATTTAATTTGAAAAATAGAATATATGGGAGGGGGCTATATTCATATATTCTTTCAACAGGAACGAGCATTATTTTCAAAAGTACATAATAAAAATGAAAAATGGCTCTCAAAACTCTTGATAGATTGGTGTAATACTCCTATGAAAATTAAGCCCTTTTTTTAAATTTATCAAATGATGTATTTCATAATTCAGTGTTGCTTCTAGGAAGATACACGAAATGTCACCTGAAGGTGGTTTCGGGTGCTCAACTGAATAGTTATCTGTGCTTATATGCTACAACAAATACAATACATAACAAAAAAAAAAAAAAAAAAAAAAAAAAACGCACTAAGAAGGAGTTGCCCAATTGTAATGAAATTTCGTATGTAAAGACATTTGGACCTAAAACATGTAAATGATTAAAATTTGGTGTCCTATGAATGAATAGCAGGAGTTACTGCGCATTGGAACTGCGCACTCTGCAGGTGTATAGTAGAAAAGATTCTCAAGCTGATGGTCAGATTTTCTGTTGCATTGCGATTTAGGATACCTTTCAACGACTGAAAAATGCCTCGACACAGGATTCGTGCTCATTACGAGTAACTGTCAGAGTTTGAAAGAGGTCGTATCATTGGATTGAAAAAGGTAGGTTGGGCAAATCGGAGGAATCGCTCGTCACAGGGGGTCGAAGCAATGCGGCAATTAGAGAAGAATGGTTGGACAATGGCAGATTTCAGTTTCCTGATGGTAGTGGTCGACCTAGGGCCCAGCAGATCGGAAGGACAGAGTGATTGTCTGATCAGCTGTCACAGCGCCCGATTCATCGTTTTCAACCATCAGACGTGCGACTCGCACACGAGTGTCCACCATGACCATTCACAGACGGCTGATAGAGAGAAATATAAGCTCGTACAGACCGCTACGCCACCTGCCACTCACGCCTGTACACTGTCGGGCGAGATTGTCAAGCACACAGTGGTGCTTGGTTCAATCAGGTTGGAATGATGCTGACTGGGGACGTATAGTGTTTAGCGACGAACCCCTCATCCAACTGTGTCCTGACGATCATCGAAGAACGTGTCTGAAGACGCCCAGAACAGCTGGCCTATTATGCCATCACTATTGCACTTCACACAAGCCCTCAACCAGGAGTTATGGTCTGGGGTGCCCTTGATAGCCGGCCCCTTTGGTCGTCATTAGAGGCACACTTATAGCACAGAGGTACGTCGACGACATCATCTTCGACAACCTCCCGACCTTCCGAAAATCGCTTGTACCATTCAAAAATTTGACTACGAGTCATGCAATTATCTCGAAATATCCCCTTTAACAACTTAAGACATTCAGTTGAAGTATTTGGTTTAATTTCACGAGGAATTTCAAATGTATGCACTTCTCGGTTTTTAAGTTTATCGTGATCGCGGTACTACGGCACAACAACGTCTAACTCAAACAAGGATGAAAAATAAACTGAACTAAATAGAGGGACGGAATAACGGGCCACCTGCACCAGAAGCATCAAGGTCAACTACATTCCATTCTCACTTCTCCACACCAAGCCTAACGGCTGGGGCATGCGCAGTCCGCTTATTTAATTGACACACCTCGTGTATATATATATATATATCATTAAGTATAATAAAATGTTGTTGGAATATATCTAAAAATTATATAAACCAAATTAACTAAATAGAAATCGTTAAAATTGTGAACACGACCTACATATAAATATTTATGTTTTAGAAGAAAAATTAACACATTTTTAATAACAAAAAAAGTTGAAAGCACCTAACTGATACGAAAGATAATGTTACTGAAGGAAAATAAATAAGCAAAAAGGTAAACCACAGAACAAACCACAGAAGCACATATCTCTAAACATGAAAAAAAATTATAGTGTATTATATATATATATATATATATATGTGTGTGTGTGTGTGTGTGTGCGCGCGCGCATTCATGCGTGCGTGCGTGCGTGTACTGGCTTTCAAAATTCTTAGAATATGAATAATTCTGAGCCAAATTTCTGTCTAACTAATACTTCCAAATTAAAAGGCAGATTTTAGTACCAGTTTCGTAAGCGTCGACTGTATACTTAGATGCAAATGCTTTGCAATAAGCCAATTTATGATCTTTGTACCTCCTCACTCCTTGATGACTTTCTTGGCGTTTTTCTTCAACATTCGATGTATTTCAAAAGGAAACGAAATGAGTAACCACCAATGCTTGGATAATGGAATGAAGAGATATATCATCAAGAGACTGGCGGAAGGATATCTCAAGAGCAGGTTGCTCGAGTCTTCACTGTAAAGCCAACATTACATGCAACTCATAGAGATAATTTAATGACATCAGATCAATAGAGAGAAGACTTTGACAAGGTAGTCCAAAAACCTTAACTATTAATGAAGATAAATATATCTACATTCCAGAAAAGTGTAACAGGAATGCAACAGCTTCTTGGCTGTCTCGTGACTCCCATTCGGACTCAGGATACCAAGTTTCATGGTTTGGGATTTTCAGAAGGATGTATAATAGAAATATGTTTACATCCCGCTTATTTCTGTGCACAGAAGAGTCTATTTACATAGAATATTACTGTAGGGATCAGTGGATGGTCATTCTATTCACTGATGATTCTAGATATAGCCGAAAGATTGATTCTCGATGTACCTTCATTCGAAGGGATCCATGATTCCGGTATATGTCCCACTTCATACGAGAAACAGACTGTTATGGATGCAAAATGTTGAGGGTCTGCAAGTGCATCATGCGTACATACCTCTATATCTTTAACTGAGGTTCGGAAACTGCTGTGAGTTATAAGAGGAAATCCTGATTTATCATTATTGCTCTCCTATTTTCAGAGGTGCAGCTGGAATTGTTTCCCTTTTCATGAATTGATAATGTTGTTCTACTCAGTGCTGTTCCACATTCTTGGGAGTGCTATTACAATTCGTTCGCAAGAGTCATCCAGGACCCGTAAACAGCGTTCCTTGAGAAATTAAACTGCCACGTAGGGATCCTTGAGGAATTAAATATACTCAGAGGCACTTATAAACTGTATTGTTTCCAGCATAAAGTCAAGTTCTGGAAGCGCTATAACTGCTCGAGGGAACTATACACCTTTTTAACCCGATTTTTCGTTCCTTCCTGTATCCTCGTTTTTAGGCATTCTTGCCCTTATTAGACGTAAACAGGATCATAAGCGAGTGCTATAACTATTGTGCGGTATTTTTGTATTGCATCAACCTAATCCAGTACTTGAAGAGATAATCAACCTCGATATATATATAATTTATATTAGTAAAATTTTTTTCCTGTTTACCAACCTTCCCCTATACGCTGTTTCAGGTTAAAACCTGGATTTCTCCATAAAATCAAAAGGAAAATTAATGAAAATATAAATTAAGGCAAGAATTAAATGATTTCCCAATGTGTTTAATTTTGTAAAACTTGGGAGCACAACTACGTTATTATTATGACTCAATGATTTAAAGTATAAATTCTATAAGTATATAAATAGATATTACTGTTCCTGGCCGGAACTTTAATAGCGTAAAAATTAAATGCATTTTTTAATCTAAAGTATTTCAGTATAAAATATAGTCTTATTAATATTTTAGAAGATAAGTATTATTATAGTTGTCACTTGTAGAAAACGCATTTAAAAATTCGGATGTAATGCTAAACTAGGTATAAATTCATTAATTTCAACTAGCATTATTCATTATCCAAAAGCAAAGATTGTCTTAAAATTAATTTCGTAAATAAAAATAATAGCATATTGTTTTGTAAATTCTTCGTTAAATAAATAGAAATTTTATTCAAAGTAACTATTATAACAGGCTTATTTGTGCTGAACTTTTTTAAATACTAATTAAAAACAATTTTGAAACAACAATATATTTGTATTTACTGTTTTAAGACCGACTTCAATTTTGCAATCATAATAAAAAAATATTCTGTTAATAGTGCACTAGTATTTAACCGAAATATTATAGCGATGTTTTAAATATATGTTTCATTTGTCTATTACTTTTTGGATTTAGTTTGTATGAAATTGTTGCTATAGCAGCTTTCATATTGATATATTTTAAATATAATATAAAACATATTTTTAATCGTATGTTGTGTTAAGAGTATAAATGTAAAGGATATGAACAAGACCATTAGGAAGTAAAGAACATGTCATTGGTGAACATTTTTTTCTTCATATTTTTTGTCTGCGTTTTGGTCTTCAATTACTTCTTTTTTACAGAAACTGTATAGTGATCTTATATTATATTATTATAATATAGGAACTTACAACATATAATTTATTTCAACAATTATATTAGGTGAGTTAAATTGGAATGGATGACATTTTTTCGTAGAAAGGAGTTGAATAAAAATGGTGCTTAAAAATTATTCGTTTTTCTTGGGAAGAAGTTAAAAGAAATAACAGAACTTTTAAAATAATTTTTTTTTTTAATTTAAAAACAATATTTTTTCACTAGTTACATTTTGTATCTGAATAAAATTTTTGAAAGCAAAATAGGAAAAAAGTAAATCACAGTGTATTGCAAATGCTTAAACCGATTGATTTACATTGCACACACAGTGTGTGTATGTGTGTGGGAGAGAGAAAATAATGTTGGGAAATAGAATGTTTTTTTTTTAAATAAAAAGATTCATTTTAAAAAGCACACATACAACAGTTCAATAAATATAGCCTCATGCGCAAGATTAATTTTTCGTGATAATTTATTCAAAGGCATATCTTATTATCGCTTATCATCAATGCATCATCGAGAGAAAACAATATTTGATTTGTAATTATTTTTTAACGTTTTATTGTATATTTTCCATCGCGGAATATAATATATTCCAACTGCCTATTTTATTTTATTCAATGTGGAGTAGCAAGAAAATTTATCGTATATAATTCGAAGATAAAAAAAAAAAAAAAAATGAGACACCCTTCTTATTCTTAAGAAAGAAATGATGTAAATCGAAGAAGAAAAAAAAATTGATTTCTTTTTTCGAACAAAATCGTTCTGACCATCTAAAATAAACACACACAAAAACTCTTTTAAAAATGAAGGAAATTTCTCATCAGAGATATGACAAACATAACTATTGAAACAAAACTCTTATTAAAATTGAAAAATTAGAAATCCTACTGCGCATGTAAAGGATCCAAACGAGATGTAAGCGAGAGCTCATTTAATTAAAGAGCTTTCTTTTCAGTTATGAAACATGAATACAAATTTTTTTTTTCTTTTTAATCCCCCTTTTACTGAACAATAACTCTAAAAAGATGAAACATCTCATACACAAGATTCATCCGTTTGATAAAACACTCCAAGACACTTCCCGGAGCTTTAACTGGCACTTTTCATAAACGTTCCTTTGAAAGAAAGTAATCTTTAGGCTGATTTGTAATTATTTCTTGTTACTTGTTAGTCGTATTTTAGATTTTTCATTACCGAGCACAATACGTCTTGTCCAAATTCAATTACAAGTTTAAACTATTTCGCCACTCCGCTCACAAGCAATCGACTAAACAGTCGAATAGTCAGCGCACATTAATTCGCATTATAGATAGGGGTCACGCCACCTATACGTGACCATTCATCGCATCCAACAAAGCACGGATGGGTTTCAAAAAATGATCACAAACGTAGTTAGAACTCTGTGGTTTTGACACCGAGAATAACCGTGACATTCGCCACCTACGGACGAAACCCGACAGGAGCAAATACCTTTATGATGAAACGCAAAAAACTCCTGTCAGTCAGATTTTTTAAAATGGCTCGCCCTTTCTTTATACTTATAAGTGTCTAAAGAAAAAAAAAGCAAAAGAAGAAAAAAACAGAACCAATTTTTTCTTCTGACAGTACTTGTTCTAAGGAGTTAATTGCCTTTACAAACTGCATACGACTGGGTCGACATTATAGGTGAAACTTGGTTTAGAGGGAGGGGGGATTTTGGAAAAAGAATCAAGTTTGGGAATCCCTTTAGCAACGCCCCCTGGTGGTTGAACTGCCAATTTTATCACTTGCAACGTCTCACGTCTTGATTAAAAGAAAGGTAAAGGTTAAAACCGTGACAGTGATTTGTTTTGGCGATGAATCTACTTTGGCGATAAGCTGATCTTTTTATTTTTATTTAATCTTTTTTTCTGCTTCTTTTAAATTTATTTTCGTCGGAGATTCATCTAATTAATAGATGGGATATTGGCTCTTTAAGAGAGAGAAGAGATCTGAGATTCGCGTTCAATTTATTTCGTCATTGCTTGTTTACTGCCTTGAACTGCAGCTTTCAGTTGGAGATCGATGCTATGTGTTGGTGATTGAGAAATCTTTTATCGGATTGGCGCCTTCATGTTTTTATTTTAACTGAGTGCGGGAAAATATTTATATCTATTAAATTTAACTGGATGCCATCTCGATTGAATGATTCTTTTATTAACCACAACAGAGATTATTGTTTTAGTCAATGACAAAATAGTGCTTCTGACCACTTTTCAAAACAAAGTGTTAAGTGCGCGTGACTGTTTAGTTTCATTTTAAGGCAGCAATAATTACATTTGGCTTAAAATGTGTTCCATTTAATAATTTATCATTCGCTTTAATTTTAATACATGAAAAAAATGTGATTGTTCACTTAAGTATTTTATCGTTTGTTTTAATTCTGTTATTTAATTGAATAATATGATAGTTATTTTTTAATGTTAGCACATTTATTGGCCAAATCTCTTCTTTGGAAAACTTTGCAAAGAACTATTTTCGGTTTTTTATTTTTTAAAATTTTTCTAATTTTATTTTTTGCTAGAAATATTTGATAAAAATTGTCTTTTAATGAACTTTTTATTTTAATTACGTGACAGACTCTTAGACCAGGAATCAATAAAGTTTTTTTTTCTTCCTGAATTGCTTTAATTTTTCATTTTTCTACTAAATTCTCCGATGAATTTAATTTTGTTTTTTCGTACACATATGCAAAAAAAAAAAAAAAAAAAAATCCAATGAATATTTTCTCAAAAATTGTAATATATTTGGAAATCCAAAAAATGAAGTACAATTTTTAGAATGATTTTAAATTCAAAGATAATAAAATAAATAAAGGCCAATATTTTTTGAGTCAGAAATTCTCACTGAATGAAAAAAAATACGCTTTTTTAAAATAAAAGCATAAATCTGTTTTGATATATATATCTATATTATTATTAATGGAATACAAGTTAACACGTACTTTAACAAATATAACTTTATTTTTAAGACACTGTCTCAAGGAAAGAGAAAAATTAGTGTTTCGTCGTTTCAAGTTAGAAAAGTGTAAGGGAAGAAGTAAAAATAAATTACAATAATTAAAGATCGAATAAGTGGTGAGAAAAGTACATAATCGGAGAATTGTTGCCGCAACGAATGCATAGCGTAAACAATGTTTCTTTTCTTTTTTTTCCTTCTTTATTTCTTTGCTTATTTATTTATTTTTATTTTATTTATTTATTTGTACAATAAAATTCAAAGAATTTCATTATAACGTAAATCTGTAAGAAATAAACCATAGCACTTTCCTCTCGACTTCTACTTATACAAAGAATTGTACTCATTCAATATTACAGAATTAGTAATATTTTATTTCCTCTTCAAAAACATTATATATTAATATTTTAAAAGGAGAATGCAATTTCTTTCGTTTAATATTAGACAGCATTAACTATAGAAGAATTATTTTTCCTATTTATTTCTCGCATGCCTCCGAATTTATGATAACATATACAAGCATTTGATTTCGTTGGCCAAGTTAATATTCTTAGAGTACTTTTTAAGGAAGGCAATTGGCTCTAGAGGACTTTAGCCACAAATATTTTGAAACGCATCTGAACACATTCTATTCACACAAGGTAGTTGATGAAAAATGGAGGTAGAAAACGGGAATCTGTAGAGTTTAGCATTTCTCTCTCTACTTTGTTGATGAAAGATAATTAAAAATAAAGATAAATTACGGCAATATTTGTGCACAGTATGTTCGAGCCAGTGTATCTGCAAATGTAAATTTAAAACGCGAAATTCTTTTAGCACAAAAAAAAAGTATTTTGGTTCAAAACAGGGGTCTATCTATCTAAGATTTCCAGCACTCGGACATAATGGAAGGCTTCTGCTTGCCAAAATGCAAAGAGGAATGAGAAGAAATTTCTTAAAAAAATATATTTAAAGTAACAATATTTTAAGGGGGAAAAATTCGTATTTTTTTTTATCTTAAATAGTTTTAAATACTTTAATTTTTTAAAGTTTTTCTTACGTATATTTTCAAGGTTTCGCTAAATATATGAAAGAAGAACGAAGTAAAATAATTAAGATAGCAATGATACTTCGAAAATATAATTATTCCAAAATATAATTAAAATATTACATTGTTTGAAATTAAACATTTCATTGGATATAATAATTATAATACTCTAAAAATGAAGTTAGTATAAAATAGTCGAAAAACCTGTTTAATAACCTCAAAAATGTTTCTGGGGGGGGGGGAAAGGGTAGGAATTATTTTCATTTGTATACATGGAACTGATACACATTTCGAAATTGGAAAGATCTAGAAATCATTGGAAAAATATATCCCCATTTTGTTGGAATGATGGAATGAGTAAGCGAACTTTAATTATTTTTCTCTTTGTCACTTTAGATTGGAAGACCTTTAATTTTAAAATTTCGTAACATCAATTGAGTGCCCCCCGGATTCTGCGTCCAGAGACAAATGTCCCCACTTGTCCTGCACCTAGCTAACCTCGCCAGGAGTGAACCATTCTCCTGCCGTTCTCAAGCCCGGATAAAGAGGGAGAGGAGAAAGGGACTCTTAACCCGCTGTTCTACTCTGTAGTAGCATGGCGCAATTTCATCTCAAACATTGACGAATCAGTCCGGCTAGTCTGGATGTATTTCAGTTCCTGGAGCACCAAGGTACACCATCAAGTGCGTCCTGAGGCTACTGAGGACGCTAGCCATAAATAGACTGGGAGCCTTCCTTCTCCAAACTTGTAGTGTTTTATGTTCGGAAAGGAGTTGGATCTCGAAGTATGTCCCCCATCTAGCTAAACCACTAATTAAAAAGTTTTTGATTCTCAGGTATTCGTTTTAAGTGAAGTCAGCATATAAATACTTTTCTAAAAAAAATCTCTTAATCCATTGATTTCTTGGTACATTTTTATCGTCTAATAATTTCCTAAAGCTAAAAAGCATCAAACGTACTACACCTAATAATTAGATTAAAAAATAACTATATATATTTTAACCAAATTTAATAAATGTTTCATGAATGTGATTTTATTAGAGATTATTTATTATAACGTCGCAATGAAACGCAACACGGATATTGGCGTCGCATCTCGCAATTTTGAACCTCGGTCAAGTGACGAGGACGACACCTGAGTTGGTATCTCCTTCTCAAATGCCTAGTAAATGAGGGAGGGAATGTAAAGGTTATTGGCGCAAGAGCCAGATGTGGCTATGCAGCGCCAAACAAGATTTAACTGTGGTCTGGAAGTGAAAAAAATTTAAAAAAAGACAAAAATTGGTTGACAAGAAGGAGGGTCGAAAATGGAGAAGGATCGCTAGATTATCCCGGGAGTGCGTCTCTCGTGTTTACAAAAGATAGGGAAAGAAAAAGATCTCTAGGTGCCTCGAGTTCATGAAGCCCGTACTTACCTAAAGAAAGTAAGTGAGGTCCCCTGTTATAATCCCTAGGGAAAGGGTGAACGGCTGTATCCCCAGACACTGGGTACCCATTTTAGTCGCTTCTTACGACATGCATGAGCTACAGTGGGACTATTCTGTCATTCCTGATCACCACATGAGTCTCTCCAATGCCTAAAGGAGGGCTTCTGACCTCAACCAGATTTTCCCGATACACGACGAGTCTTCAGTGGTAACAGTGCTAGAACCCACGACTCAATAGAAACAATGCGGGTAGCGAGTCTGCGACCATGACCATTAGGCTTACCGCATTCACGTAGCCTTATTCGATTCTAGAAAAATTAGTACCTCTATTAAATTCTAAATAACCAACCGTCGAGTCGTGGGTTCATGTCCCGAGGGTACGAAAGATTCGTCGTACAGCGGGGCTAATATACGTTGAATCTATCGCATCTCAATGTCCTCACTTTGAGAGAGTGTGGATACGAGGAGAGTTGATGCCAGCTCAGACCAGTCATCACTTGATTAAGGTTTAAAATGATGAGGTACATCGCCAGTAGCCCTAGCGTTACTTCTAAATGCGACTTAAAAAAAAAAAAAAAATATTAAAAACCTAATTATCCTAAAAAGAACAAAAACAAAAAAACAAAACAAAACAAAAATTCCAACCGCCGCGATAAATCTTAAAATATAATGCATTGTAAAGATGAATAATGTTTCATGTAAGTCAAATTCTAAAATTGATTAAATATAAATTAATTCAAAAAGATGTCGAAAACTTCAATAATTTTCATAATTGTATTAGGAATCAATGCTTTTTGGCAAGCTGTTCTTAATTTCCAAAGATACGAATGTCTCAGTAGTTGAGCACTCAAGGTCGATGTGGAATCGATGTTCGAGTCAAAGGATTAAGCCTTGATTCTGCCTCTCAAAGTATGGCGTTCGTGTCTGTTAGAATAAGGAGAAAGAGGCGCAAACGTAAGTACCGTCATCTACACTTAACCTTGTTTCAGAATTGTAAAATTCGTCATCGATACTACTTGAGCAGTTTTATAACGATATTAATTTTCTTTTATTTCAAATCAATCCATTTCTGCAATTATTGAAACAAATGTAGTAGTTGTTTTCCATATTAAAGAAATTGATATGTACCTTTATCCTTTATAACATTGAATGTATCACTATATAAATTATAAATTATACCCAGCATAGCGTATTGTTGAAACATCAGCAATGTACCGATTCAACAAATCCTTTATAAACCAGTGGTTACTCAATCATCTCATAATTTTAAGTTACGATTATCAATAACATTATTTTAAGTGTGAATGTTGGGTTTTATGGCGCAAGGACCAAATCAGGCTACTTTGCGCCAAACATTTGCATAAAATACTCCAATTGTTTTAATTTAAAAACACATGATGACGAAGATGCTTGTTTATTAACATTGTTCTTAGAAGCAACTCGATGGCTATTGGTGACGGACCTGTAATTTCGAGCCTCGGTCAAGTGACAAGTATATGTTGCTTCTCTCTCCAAACTTCCACAACACGTCTTGGAAGGACTTGAAGCTTCGACAGATTTAATGCGCGTCAGGAGTGCTACACGGTGAATCTTTTGTGCAATCAGATCTCGAGCCCTCGACTCGACGAAAACAACGTTAGCCGCAAGTTTTGCAATTATGATCACTTAGCTACCGCAGGCACATTTTGAAACACGGTGTCACATTATAGATATAATGGAATGATTGATGAAAAAAGAAAGGTTGAAAAGGCTGAAATTTCTAATTTGGTGTAAAAAGGCAATTTTATACGAAAAAGTTATAGTGCAGGCTTTCCCCCATCAAGTTGTGGGCCGGCGAAATTTGTCGAGTCGTGGGTTCAAGCCTTGATGCCACTAAAGAACCGCTGCGTATCGGACCTGATGCGCGTTAAATCTGTCGAGTCTTCCAAGGTGTGTTGTGGAAGTTTGGAGAGAGAAGTGATATATCTTCCTCACTTGACCAGAGGCTCAAAATTACGAAGTCCGGCGCCAATAGTCCTCGTGTTGCTTCTAGCGCGACGTTAATGGAACCAACCAATCAATCAATCCCCCGCCAAGTCAAATAAGTTTAAAATGGATGAATCAAAGAATATGGGGGGGGGGGATGATGAAACACAGGGCAGTCAATTAAATTGTGATGAGCGTTGTATGGGACACGACAGGAATAACACATTTTTAAAAATTATACAAATATATTCAATTGATGGTAGTAAAAGTTCCTGTTTATTAGGAAGAAATTCGCAGGTTTAATTAGAAAAAAAAAAATATTAAGGTGATATTTGTTTTGATTTGCTTAAGATGTTGGCTTCGACGACGTCAGTGCAATTCAAAAAGTCTTTGCTATGACAAGCCGGTAGTGTTACTGGTACTTCGCTCGGCCTGAGCAGATGAGAATATATTTTTACCAAATACCCAACAGCAGAATAGAATGTCTTAGCAGATACCATAGTGGATGAGAATGTATTTTTTCACAGTTAAATATTATTGTAAATGACTTTGATAACTTTACTTGATTCTGAATTCGAACTGTTTTCGCTTGTTGGCGTTAAATGCAATAAACTATAAAATGATCAAAATTTAATACACATCCTATGTGTTTATAACCTCTGGTTTAAACAATCGTGGCATGCAATTAAGTTTCAATCGTTTGATAATATAAATATTTTAATTTATTTCTCACCTTAAAAATATGTTTTATTTCCATTATTAGGACTAAAAGTATTAAAATCTTTAACAACCAAGAGAACCTAAATTAAAAATTGAAATTGGCTTTACTAATTTCATATTAACATGTGCTAACGTGTGTGTTTTTTTTTTAAATTTTTCAAAAGATTTTGTTTGGTTCATAAAACGTCATCACTCATTTGAAGATGAAAGTTTCGAGTCCTTATATTGGGTAGTCATCATCTTTCCGATTTATATCTCCGATTCACCAAAAGAATATTAATTAGCGTACTTTCGAGTCCCAGATTTCACAGAAGCAATCACTACGAGATCACGAAAAGAAAATGCCTTCTTTATCATATTCCTAAAGCATTTTAATTTTTACAAGCAAAACTTCTGGGGCAGAAAAATTTCGCTAGCAATAAGAGCAAAAAGAATAAAAACGGATGATTCTGCAATGAAAATCAAAGATTAAGTTAAACATTAAAATAAGAGCAAACGATACATTGTTAAATGAGACAAAAAATTTATTTTCGGATATTAAAATAAAAGCAGATGATAAAATATGAAATTAAAGATATCAATGTAAATATATATTGAGCAAAGGAAATGCAAATAGTATAAACATAACGTGTTATAATGTCAATCTTTTGAACCTAACACCCTGTATTCTTTATTTTATGCCCACGCATTGTTGTGGACGCCATTTTCTCCAAACAACAACATATAAGCTGATATTAAAATTATTAAAGCACTTTTATCTTTTAGAATATAATAATACTTTCATTTTACGAACACATTTTTAACATAATAACCCTCAAATAAGGTGCATAAAAAATCACGCCTGAAATTAAAAAAAAAAAAAAAAAAAAACGCCAAATATTTCTTTGATAAAGATTTATCTGGTAACCCTACTAACTTCATGTTATATCCGCCTCAGCACTTGAGTAAAGGTGCAAATGACTTTTCGAAACAGTTTATTGTTCCAAGAACGCAGGGGGGAGGGGGGGAATCGCAGCCCACGGAAAGTTATGTTCTTTCTTTTTCTTTCAATTATGAATCTTGTTGAGCAAGCTTTCATAACAGGTCATTTATCAACATCAATATCGGAAGATATTTATTTACATGGGTGTCGCCGTTAAGAATTTTTATTTATTATTTTATCACACAGTTTCTTTCAGTTATTGGCGCTCTGAGTGGAATAATGAAGAGATTATGTGCTGGTGAGAGACATCGTTAGCACACTTGAGTTATTGTCATTCCAGCCCTTTTTTTCCCCGACGATAATAGTTTGGGAAACATTTCTTACCACACCTTGATATCCCTTATATATGTGCAAAAAGAAAATTGCGAATGTGTAAATGATATAATTAATTTTATATGATTTATGGAGGATCAATTTCAATTCTGTATAGTCAGGAGTGCTAATATCTCAATTACGAATACAAATTACAATTACTAGTCTATAGCTTAGATTACAAAATAATAAGCTATTAAAAAACGCTTTGCATTTTTAACTTTTTAAAAAAATATATATTATAATGCGTGAAAGGCTTAAATTGATTCGAAATACATTAACAATTAATTTACTTTTGTACGTTATATGCCAGACGGAATGATTCACAATGGGTATTTATCTTTTTTAAGAAATGAAAAACGATTTAACCATATTTTTTAATGAATTTCTAAAGGATTGAACGGGAAAAAACACATTCTTTTCTTCGGGGAACTGGGGTTGTATAAATAATTAAAAATTATATTTCAGTTGCATTTTCTTAATTTTTAACCTATTTAAAAGTTAATGATCGAAATGAAAAATTTGATTCTTTAATGTACACTTAAAATTAGTTCCAGTTTCAATCAGATAATTTGTGGCCGCGTTAATTTAGTGATAATGGTCGGCAAAGGCGTTGTTTTCGTCGAGTTAGGTTCAAGTCCTAATACCACTACAGATAAATCGTGTATCGCGGCTGATGCCAGTAAAATCTGGTCGAGGTTTTAAATTCCTTCCTTGGTATAGTGTGGATATTTGGAGAAGAAGGTCCCAGCTTAGGTGTCATTGTCGTCACTCGACCGAGGTTCAAAATTATGAGGTCCGTTGCCAATAGCTTTGTATTGCTTCTCAGAGTGACGCATTGTTGTGGACGCCATTTTCTCCAAACAACAACATATTAGCTAATATTAAAAATATTAAAACACTCTTATCTTTTAGAATTAAAGAATGGTTTCATTTAACAAATATATTTCTAACATAATAACCCTCAAATAAGGTGCATAAAAAATCACGCTTGAAATAAGAAACAGTCACTGGCATTCGATCAGATTACCACTCGATCACATCTAAGCGTTCGATTTTTATAATTACATATAACCTAGACAAACTTCTACTAAATTTTCTAATAAACCAGAGAAATTTCATCTTTGAAAGATTTGTTTTAACGCTTTCTGAAGCCATGGATTGCATACTTACCGCCAACTTAGGGTAGCGTGAGATGAAGAAGGCATTATATATTTTATAAGTATTTTTAAAGAAATTATTTTATAAATCTGTTTCTTCTTTCATGTAGTACAACTTAAAATACAAAGCATACAGTGACCTTTAAATAGCATCTAATGGGAGGTGATAAACATACTTCTCAAAAGGGTCTTAAAAATCAAAATTTTAACTACTGAGATAAATGAATTTCGTTTCTTTTATCAATCTTAAGCTCAAAAGTATTCTAATTCACCATTACTAGAAAAAAAAAGTCTTATAAAGCAGTGGTTCTAAAACAGTGGGTGGGAATCCTAAGGAAGGGGGGTCCTGCAAATTTAACTGTGATACATGAATTAAATGAAACATTAACTGCATTTATTCTATTCGTTATCTCTAATTTAATATTTTACATTTTCTGCGCTGCACGGTAATAAAATCGCAATTCTAGCTGAACTGATATGTTAATTATATTTACATATTAAAAAAATACAAATAAGCGCATTAATATTGCATTTTTCGTATTGTCTGTTATAGCCGCGACCGTCAAATTATCATTACGCCAAGTCGTCGCCAAACTCGCGAAGTCTATCTTTTGATACAACCTACTTGGCGATATTTCTTAGTTGCTTGGCGATTAATTATCGGGTGCCACTATAATAGACAAGTACCCCATTTTTCACATTGAAATTTCAGCATATTTGGGAAACAAAATATGACTGTAAACGCATAATGCGTAAAGTTCCCCACATTACAGGCGAATAAGTCTCGGCGCCACTGTGACTAGTGTGAAAACGCCTTTCTAGCTTAATCAGTTGTTTCAATTTCGTCACAATTGCTTACATTGCAAAAACGGTATAATATTGTATTTTAATGTTTTATCCAACTAAGGTTGGAATATATTACTGTGATTATGTTGTAAGAAAATTTATTTTATTTGTATTTTAAGAAATCATCATTATTTTTTACCCAAAAATAAAAATTACTTGTATTTCCTTTCAATTTAACTAAAGAAGTTTTTATTAACTATATTAGAATTTAAATTTATTTATTTATTTGTGTCGTAATTATTTTACCTGGCTCATATGCCATCTTAAAAATTACTCTAATCACAAATCTAAATTTCGACTTAAGTTCAAGCACATATGGAGTAAATAAAAATGTCACAAGCCAACAGTTCAGCAATCAAGTAAGTTATGTTTCAAAATAGAGTTCATTGATTCTCTAATAAGGTTCTCAACCAGTTTCAAGTCCCATGCCGCGAGTACTAATAATTTTTATAACATATCAAAGAATTCTCTTATTGGAATACGATGCAAATAATTCTTCTGAATAGTAAATCAATCAGGCAACGTCGGATCCTAGTTTCAACAAATGACGTAGAGACACTAGAAACTCCCACGACTACACAAGCACTCTTCCTAATATCGTAAATTTATCTGAATTCTCTGTCAATTTTATACAACTTGTTTGAATTTATTCTCTCCATTCCATAAGTTTTCTTCAATTGCATAGTTACATTTCATTTGGTTAGAAGAAAGTTGGAAACTTAAGATATAAAATCAGATAGAATCCCCATATATTTGTTGAGGAAAAGTTCGCGAATACAGCCCATGTTATTAATTTTTAAATTAAATTAGAAATTGTACAACATAATTTTTGTGTGTGCATGTTTATATGGTTGGGAGGGAATGGAGTGTGTGTGTGTGTGGGGGGGGGTGCGTTCGAAAATTTTAAGTGTGAGAGTAGAATCGTAAGACTTTAATATTGAATAACCATTGCTATAAAGGATTAATCAATGTTATTCTAATTTATAGTCCGAAAAAAAATACTACAATACTCTCTTACAAGTTAGTGTATGACGTACATACTAGTAAAGTGCCTGTGCATAATATTGTATGCTTGTTTGTGTCACCGTTTATGTGTGCATTCGTCAGTTCTGAGTGAAATTTTCAAAAGTTTATTATGCTAAAGAACATTTAATAGTGAGCTTTTTGTTTAATTACAATAAAAATCTCGTGAAAAATAAAGAATTCTTTTACTAATCAAAGAATCCAAGAATTAATTGAAAATACGATCAATTATTATTCAAAATTTTACGACCATGCTCGTATCGAAATGACCAATCTATATTTTGGTAATTTGGTTTCGCTCTCTATAATTCTTCCGATAAAATATATTTAGCGTTTGGGTTAAATTGATACTGAAATGGAAAAATACTAACGTTTTTCTAGAAATTGCTATTAGAAAATTCAAAAGATCTTTTACCGCAAATCATGTGAGATGATAATTTATTTGCGATAGTTATTCATGCTGATGTATTTTATTTATTATTATTGCGTGTACTGGATTTCTCCGTAGAAAGTGCTGCATTGAATATCTGTTTTGATTCGTTTACTATAAGGCTGCGGGGGTCACGGTTGCGGACTCTCGGCCGGCGGTTTTCGTCTAGTCGAGGGTTCGAGTCTTGATGCCACTAAAGACCCACCGTACAACAGAGAATGATGTACGTTAAATCTCTCGAGGCTCAAAGTCCTCCAGTTGAAGTGGTGTGGGAGTTAGGAAAGGCAGAAACTAGCTCAGGTGTCGTCTTCGTCACTTGATCAAGGCTCAAAATTACGACGTCTTTTGCCAATAGTCCTTGAATTGCTTCTAATACGATGTTAATAAAAGCTAACCAAATTGTTTGCAATAAATAATCCAATGTGAAATATAAATGACTGTTAGAAAATTAAATTATTAATAAATTATTTGTAAATTTCATTGAATTTAAGTTTTACGGTTCGGAAGTGTAACTTTGTAAGACTTCTAAGAAATAAAGACAAAACAAAAGTAAGTATAAATAAACTTTAAAGAGAAAGAGGTACTTTTAAATGGATGTGGTACGATTGAAATAAAAAACTTTGATTTAATGGTTTTATGATTTTTGTGTGTGTGTGTGTGTGTTTAACCTATATGTATGTTTTTTTCAAAATAGAATAAGCACTCAAAAATGTTCCAAAAAGCAATCAAATCAATTTTTTAAAAACATTTGAAAATTTAAAAGGTGTTTTTAAAATTCTACTCATCCTGCAATAAATAACCTAAACATATTAAATTTGAATCACAAATTAGTCAAACTATGTGAAACAAAATTGTATGCGGGTTTTCGGATAGTATGATTGAAGATCATAAAATAATTTTTTCACGAGTGCTTATTCAGAATTCCTTTAAAAATTTTAATTCTAAATTCAATTATTTTTTAAACATTAACGATTGCTTTGATTCAAAAAAGTATGCCAACTTTTGTTAAACATGTTAACAGCCGTAGCTGGAAAAAAATATCAAAATATTTGGTTCAATAGGGGAGGGGGGGACCTTTGCCTTTTAAAAGAAGAAAAAATAATTGATTTTTTTTAATCTGTTATAAATCATTTTAAAGTTTTTACTTAGTATAAAAAGACATTTAAAAGCAATAAAATTGATGAAAAAAATTACTGTATGCGCAGTATACACTAGATAAAAGTTTCATAAAGTTGTTTAATGATTATTGTAACTTTGTGCACTTAAAATTTAAAAATTTCAGAACTTAAATTTTGAAAAAAAAAAAAAAAAAAACGGGATAAATGACATAGAGATCCAGTTTGGAAAATTTTTGGAATAAATAAAAGTTAAGCTAGTCATATTTTATGTTTAAAAAATCCAGGATTTCATATGTAATTCCTCCTTTTAACTTTGAAAATTTTTTCTATTCGTTGAATTTTAGCTTTACTTTTCGATGCGCTACACGAAAAGCAACAATATTTTTTTTTCTTCATTCCTTTTTACGTCTATAACCTTCTATACCAATTCACTTGAATCGTTTTCACTTGTTGAATCATCAAACGAGGCATGATAAGTTTATAAAATGCTATAGGTACAATATTCGCAAATGATCATAAATATATATATGTATATAATGTCTTCTTTCTCTTTAATTAAATTTTGTTGACAATATATACAGAAATAAGTGAGAGAGTGGATCCGGTGTCAATAACAACATTGACATTATCATGTAAAATGGGTAAATATCCCAAAGTAGCTAGGCTTGGGGTTGTTAAGGTATGTGATTTATTTGAGAGGTGTCCGGACACTAATAATTGTCATTATACTGAGCCATGAACTTCAGTAGAGGTATTTTGATTTTCCCGAAGATTTTGTTCAGGAATAACAGGGTTTCCTATGCACTGTGAAACAGAGTTAGACATGGGTACATTAGTCAAAAAATTAGGTGGTCTCATAGGGCACGTTTGGGACGAATGATATAAAACATGGATCAATAAGTCCCGAGACTAACATTGAAAACAACATTTTTTTTGCAAATTTTTTTTTATTCATCAACATAATCACCTTTTAGGGTGATACAATCGTTCCAACGCTTTTCCAATTTTTCAATACCATGTTTATAAAAAAAATTATCTTTCGCTTCAAAATAAGCTTCAGTTTCAGCGATGACCTCCTCATTTGAGCCAAATCTTTTTCCCTGGAGCATTTTTTTAAGATCAGCAAAGAGCCAGTAGTCACTGGGGGCTAAATCTGGCGATTATGGGGGGTGGGAAAGCAGATCAAAGCCCAATTCGTTCAATTTTGCCATTTTTTTCATCAACTTGTGGCAGGGTGCATTGTCTTGGTGAAAAAGGATTTTTTTTCTCTGCATGTGCGGTCGTTTTTTTGCGATTTCCTCCTTCAAACGCACCAGCAAGTCAATATAATAATCACTGTTGATCGATTTATCTTTTTCGAGGTAGTCTATGAAAATCACGCCATGCGTATCCCAAAAAACTGATGCCATGACTTTGCCAGCTGACTGCTGCGTTTTCGGACGCTTCGGACGGCTTTCGCCAGCTGTGCGCCACTCAGATGACTGTCGCTTCGACTCTGGAGTGTAGTGATGTATCCATGTTTCGTCCATGGTCACGTAACGACGCAAGAAATCTTTTTTGTTGCGAGTAAATAGCGATAAACAGCTTTCTGAACCATCGACTCGTTGTTGTTTTTGTTCCATCGAAAGCAATCGCGGCACCCACTTGGAAAAAACCTTTTTCATGCTCAATTTTTCATGAAGGATAACAAATACACTTCCATATGATATCTGTGTCATCTCAGAAATCTCACGGAGCTTCACTTTACGATCTTTCATTATAATTTTTGTCACTTCACTCACATTTTCCGGTGTAACGGCTTCCACAGGTCTACCCGAGCGTTCCGCGTCATTTGTGCCGTTACGACCACGTTTAAACTCGGCAAACCACCGACAAATCGTTGTTTTTGATGGACAAGAGTCCGGGTAACATATTTCAATCCATTGTTTCGCTTGCACGGTGTTTTTACCCATTAAAAAACAATGTTTTATCAGAACACGAAACTCGTTTTTTTCCATTTTTCAAACAAACTACAAAACGACTTTACTTCAACCTCGATAACTCAGCTGTTTCTGGTCCGATCGACTTAAAATTTTGACACGTTTCAAGCAAAGGTTAGTACTCTAGAAAAACCTGGTTACTGGTTTACTACGAGCGCCATCTCTGGGTTAGTCTCGGAACTTATTGATCCATGTGTTAAATAAAGAATTGGGAATAAAGCCTTGTCTTATAAAAAAATTTACAGGGTCAAGGTGGCAATCCCTGAAGAAAATGAGAATTGTGATTTGATCTGTTAAAAGGTGAACGATGATTAGAAAAATGTTTTGGACCTTGGTCTAGAGTAATTTTGGAAATTAGGCCTATAATAGTTGGGTGGTCGAGGTATAAATGATGTTGGTTGCCTGGTCATAAAAGGTGCAGATGGTATATTATAATAGTTTGGTCTACTTCTAACCATGAGTTCATTTTTTCTAACCCTACTTGATTCAGGAGTAGATTCTTGTATTTTAAAAAGTTTAGTCATCACTGTGAGACATTTTGATGGGGAGTTAGGTAGATTTATTGTTACTAATTGTTTTAAATGGGTAGGCAACCCATCTGTTAAACCTTCTAAAATTAATTGAGGTGAAAGCCCCAATTTTCTTCCACAATTTAACTTCTTATGAAAATAATCTGATAAGTCCTCGTACGGTTAAAATTTATGCTGGGAAAAACAAGTAAAACTAATTACCCTAGGCTCAAAAAAATTTTCAGTTAAAACGCAACAAAGATTATTAAAATTGGTCATATCCAAGCATGAATTAATATACTGGGTTAATGCTGAGTCCTTCAGAAAGTTTGAAATATTTTTTAAGTTCCCTGGCCTCATCTCTATGATTTTGACTACATGCCTGATTAAAATGGTTTAATCACAGCTCTATTACCATCCCACTGTCAGGATCAAAAGGAATAATAGGAAGTTCATTTTTCATTTTCTCGTTCTGGGAATCAATAGTTCCATTTTCTATTTCTGAATTTCTGGAGTTATTTTCACTCTCCATGTCTATTTTATACTTTTTTACTGTCTTTTTTTTATCTTAATAACATTAACTAACACTTAAAGACACAGTATATACATCAACTTTAGAATTATGTGCAACATATTTTTTAGTACTTTTCACAAAACATTCAAAACCATTTAATTAATTTTTAAAATATGTTAACTTCTTAATTTCATAAAAACTAAGTTTCAAAATTAAACCAATAACAATTTTAATTAAACATCAAGAAATGTTATTATCACAATTATCATCTTAAATCAATATAACAACTTTCAAAATTGTAATTATTTTATTGTAGCGGAGAGAGTGACAATTTTCACAAGGTGGGAATTACATAACTCCGCGGTTAGATAAGGATTATGAAAGCAAGCGTGTAAAAGCAAGAGAGGGCTTTTTACTGTGTTCTTGATTATATAGTAGGAAAATTTCACAATAAACGTCATAGAATATGTGGGGTGAATGAAGGGATTTCAAGTGCAGACCTAAAGAATGGTAGGGATCATCCTTACAGATCTGAAGTCTGGGAACAGCTTTCTCAGCGAATTTTTAAGAACGCGTGATTACATAAATTAAAGTTAAAAAGGAATGGTATCAGGAAATAAGAATGAATGCTTTACTTTTAAATGAGGGAATGGGAAAAAATTAGGAAATTAATTTATTATTATGAGAAACTAATAGGATTTAAAGTTAAATTATTACACACCACACACACACACACACACACATATATATATATATATAAAGTAAATAGAATTAAAAGAAACAGAATTATTCTGTAAAAAGACTATTTTATAAAACCAAAACTAAATAATGTTTCAAAAATATGCAATTAAAAAAATTAATCCCAAGAACGAGTGCGGAACTTATAGGCAGACATAAACAAACATTGAGAATGGGATGAAATTTCTTCACATCATTTCAAAACAACTTGATACTGTTAGAATTAATTAAAAAGGCAAAAAAAAAAGGGGGGGGAGTGATGACTGGCTTCAGGATCTGAATACAAATTAACATGAAACTTATCACATATTTGAGTATTTTTAACTTAGAACTCTGAAAGTTTGTAGAATAATAGAAAAATGTACAGAATAATTTGGGGTAAAAAAATTTCTGATTTTTTTTGACCATTTTACGTCAAATCATACGTGCTGTGTCCCATTAGGTGGGGGGAAAGTTGTCTTTTGACCGAAAAACGCTTAGGAATGGAAAAAATATTTTATATCTAAAATATTTTAGCCATAAAGGATGATGAATAAAATATTAGTTTCATCCCAGTTTTATTGGTGGATAAAATAAATGCAAATAAACTGTATACGTCTCATTCTCAAATTCCTTACCTCAGGAATGCTGTAAAACTGCTGAATTGCAAAATTTCAGTAGCTTCAAACGAAGAAAAGGACTTTCATCGATATACATGAGATAAAATCGCATATTTTATATGCAAAAGTAATTTTCTTATTTCCTTATATCTTGACAAAGGCAGGGCCCTTTCATTCACTACTTTGAAATGTTGTAATATAGTAGAAATACATTAACGGATAGAGGAGAATATCTAAGTCATAATTGATCATATTTATCTACATAACTCTCCGTGACTATGGATTCTAAAGTTCACATCTCCTGAGTTAGCCCTTAAAAATCCTGTTTCTGACTGACCACCAATGCAGCGCCACTGATAAAACCGAGTGCCAGCCGAAACGCATAGATAAGAAAAGAAGTAAAAATTTCAAACCACTAGTTTCACAAAATAAATAAAATGCCTGAACTATAGCTATGTTACAGTTATAGAGAAAATATAAAATTATTTTCACCAAATAAAATTATTCAGATGTATTATCGAGGACTTCCTTAAAATATTTAAAATTCAAGACATATTTAGCTAAATGTTATATCTAATTTTTCCCTTCTATTTATATTCAAACCCACATTTTGTATTTATATTCAATAGTCCTTGTAATGCACGTGAGTCCAGCTGTAGTCACAGCATAGTAAAATTGCTTACTTCAGTCGGAGCATACATGTGTTAGAGACTGCTTCAATAATACACATCTCAGAATGTTTTAGAGATCTTGTTTCAGCAAGTCTGTCAAGGGATAGAATTTGATACATAAGAAATAATCTTCATCTTGAAAGCATAGAACGTCATTCAAAGAAACTCTGTTCCTACTGTTAGAATTTTGAAAAACTTTATCATTACCATCCAGCAGCTAAAAATTAGAATTCTTAAGTTAACACTCAGAAAACAATTTTGAACGAGTTTTGGGAGATGCGTTAACTTTTTCTCCATGAAAGAATTATTATCCCCTGTCGTATGTTCAAATATTTTGTACGATACTTATAACATATTTTAAACTTTTATGTATTTCACTTATGTGTGTATCACTGAAGCACAAATTTTTGATCACACTTAACTTCCCCACCAAGCTTGAGCCTGAACTTTGGGAATAGTTCAACTTGCCTAACAATGCATATTTAACATTTATATTAACTTTTAACTAATGTTTTTAATAATGCAGTTTAAATTCAACTATTGATCTAAGTCTGAATTACCCTATGATTGTTTTTACAACGTTGTCCAATGCAATATATTTAGGACATCAGAAAAGTTTAACTAATATTTCAATAATTTTAATAATGCACAACCACTTAAGGCTATTTCAAAATTGCCAACTGGGCGATTGTTTTTGGCTGAACAATATTTAGACATTTCCAAGCACGTAATATTTAGACATTTATGATAAAGTTTAACTAATATTTCAATAATTTTTAATAAATTTGCCACCATAAAACGTTGGTTTTATGTCAGAATTATATGTATTTCATTTGGTACGTCTGCGTATCAGTGTGTCATCAAATTTTCGATCGTTAATTTAACCAACTTCCCACTGCTAGAGCTATGAAACTTTGAATCATTCTTTCTCGTCAACAATGCAATATTTAGACATTTTACATAAGTTAATTAATATTTCAGTATTTTTAATAAACTTGCCAACATAAAACTGTTGTTCTAAAAACGTTGGTTTTTATCTCGAATTATTTAAAAAGACATATGATTTTAGGTAATCCATATAGTTTTAGCAGCACACAAAATACTTATTTTTGTCCCAAATTTTGTTACGTGCATCAGATTCCTTTAATATTCTGTGGTTATGCAAAACTTTAACCACAGACAGGCTCTGAACGGCATAGACATGGTTAAGCAGGGATATTATGTGCATAATTAGCTAGTTTCACACGTTTTATAAGATATAATCACATCTTTCAGCCAAGTACTGCCATAAGAGTGAAATGGATTTCAAGTCCGAGAAAGTGTATCACATGTATAATGCATAAAAGGAGGCCAGTTCCTGCATGTGGTGTTTTTACAATGGGATGATAGAAATCTGAAAACATCTTCATGCTCAACCTTAAAATACAAATGAGCACTAAAAGACGGAATTTTTCGCTTTTCGTTTCAGAGCTTGTAGAGGCAAATATGGGGCACTATATATATATATATATATATATGGCACAAGATTCTGTGGGGTAATACCTGAAGAGGAAAATGTTTTCTCACCTTATAATCTGGCTGAATTTTGTTTATTCATTTATTATTCGAACGTGTGTGTGCATTTATGTTTTCTGAGAGAATAAGAAGGGTTTTTAGCATCACTTCATTTTCGCAGAATACAAGTGATGAATTTTGAAATATGCACACGCAAGAGATTCTCTCACTGTGTCATGTGATTCTGAAGCAGTTATTTTGCCCGGTGCGCCAAGCGCCATTGCGTTGTAGTTACTGAATCTATCCCGTTTGAAATACAAGAATTTATTCACATTTTATGAAAGCGAGAATTGAGACCCCATTTATATTGAAAGAATTGTTCAAGTGACAGACACATATTTTCGTTGCATATCCAATGTATAGAAAAATATGACATCACAAACTGAAATTCACTCACATTCTTCCAATAACCTAATCTATATTTCACTATCAAATGACAATGAAAATAGAAAAGGGCCTATTTTGTTGTTCTGGGATCTGATTTTTCACTGTGTAGTTTGCTGCTGCTCAAAAACCTAAAACAATACCATCACCAAGTTCTTGTAAGAAGTAGAAGAGAAGCAATTTGAATTACTTATATTGTTAGAACAGCCAACGCCCGTTCTCCTTGAAGTCTCAATTTACTGCCCTTTAAACATCACCGTTAATAACGCCTGACTCATTTAAAGATACTTCAGAGCAAGTTCTAAAATATTTTAGTTTAGTTTAGTTTAGTTTTATTAATGTAAAGAAGCAACACGAGGGCTATTGGCGAAGGACCTCACCTTTGAACCACGGTCAAGTGAGAGGACGACACCTGAGCTAAACCCTCTCCTAACATCCTGGCTGACGGAGGACTTGGCCCTGAACAGATTGAACGCACTCGGCCACTATGGTCTTTAGCGCCAAATAAGGACTGAACCTCATGACCTCAACGAACATCGCCACGAACTGAGCGACCACCAGGCTACCACTGCCCCAAAATATTTTATTCATACACACTGAGAATGTGAAAGGGTCACTTCTCCAACTCCTGTTTATCTGCTCACCCTGAATACAGTTCAAGAAGAAAACTGAGTCAACAACCACATACCTGATTCAAAACCGATAACAGTTCTTTGACCATTACCTCACCAGAATTGAATGACCCAAAATGAAATTCATAAATACTGTAAGTCGTTAATCCATATCCCTTTATTTTCTTCAATTACTTCATTTATATATCACTCTCGCATCGATTCACTTTTGTCCTTCTATCATAAATTAATTTAACACTACTAATAGGAAATTGTATGTTATGCAATTCAAATTACTATAGTCATCAAGCTAGTGAAAAGAATGTGAGAAAATGCCACACTTAATTTTGATTCTAAGTATTGTAATCAATAGGACAGAGCAATGTAAGCTGGAAGACTGATTCTACTTCCCGAAATTTGAACATCCACAAAATTAGAAATGTTTTAAAATCACTAAGAACAATAAAAGCTTTTCATGCTCATCTGTAACTTAGCTGATTTTTCGTTAAAAGGAAATAGAATTAGATTATGTATGAAATTCTCATAGCTTGGTATACTTGTCCTTCCGGGCCCAGTCATCCAGCATTGTGATTCAGACAGACACTATTACTAGATTCCATTTTGCATGCCCTGAACTGTAAATGAAATAATGGTGGGCGGGATGGAATACAAACAAAAACTTTTTAATAAAATACATTTAGAGAGTTTCATGTTTAACAACTGTACCACTTATACAGACACAATAACAGTTGTTGTTGTTTAAACGTGCATTATTCATGTATTTTCATAATCTGGCATTGTAACTCAGGCAGATGTTTACAGATAAAGCATTTACGCGCCACGTAAATAGAGTTTAGTTTTAGTTTTTATTAACGTCGAACTAGAAGTACCATCGTGGGTTATTGGAAACACGGACTTTGAATCACGGTCAAGTGACGAGGACGACACCTGACAGTCCCTCCTAACATCCACCACGCCACTGGGTGACTTTGGGCCCCGAACAGATTTGTGCATCAGCCCTGGCTGGCTAATGGCTGGTCTTTAAGGCCAAGGATCGAACCCGCGACTGAACGAAACTGCCGGTCAGTCCACGAGACCTGACCAAAGGCCGCGGCTCAAAATTGAAATGAAATAATGTAGGCTACTACTGTAAGAAGAATATAGTAAAATTTATTAAATAATACTAAACCAGTGTTTAAATATGTTATTATTAGTACCAGCAATCCAACTGTGCTCTGGTCTGATTTTGGCTACCATCAGGAGGCAGCCCCACACTATAATTAAAATGTCGAATGCTCAAAATGAACGATGATTGAAATAGCATAAAGGTCAAATCAGGGAATTTGTCGATATTCAATACGAAGTAATTATTCACAGAAGCAATATACAACATTTGACTAATTATATTAGTGCTTTATTTAAGATATTTTATGGTTTAAAATTTAATTACCAATTTAATGAATGTTAATGTTTTAAGTCGTTGTTTGTTTAATGAATATTTAATTTTTGTACATTTGCCATTTGTTTCTGTGTCAATTGTTTAATGTTTGTCAATGCTTGCATTTACTTAAGTTATTTTCCTGTCAGTTTGTTTTAATTAATAATGTTTAAACAACACTAATAAAATGCGATTTCACAAGTGAACTATCTCTACAACAATAAAACAATTAAAATAAGCTTCATAGAATATATTCCTTCGTTTTATCACTTTTATCAGTAAAAACAATAAAATCACTGTATTCTTAAATTTATTTAGACATTCATTAAATATATTCAAAACATAATTTTAGTATCAATTTTTGAACACTTGTTTTAAATATAAAGCTGAATAAAAGTCCCACTCTTACGTTATGCCTGTACAATTGAAAATAAATATTAATGTCACTACGATGAATTAATAGTGTTAACATCATATCTAGCTGATGTCATCATCTGAATCATCTTCGAAAACCGACGAAGCCAGACAAGAAATATATCAAAATTAAACTAATTTAAAACCCGATTGAACGGAAATTGGCAGTAATGCTGTAAAATATTTCACCTATTGAATATCCACTTTTATAGTGTTCTTGAAGAACAACCAGCTACGCGCACAACCTTATGAACTACAACAAAAGGAATAATATAAATAAACAAATAAAAGCGTCAGTGTCCTTTAGCCAAAATAGCCCTCCGGCAAAATTTTTATCCATGACTTCGCAAAAGGACGCTTATAAATAAATATCATTTGTCGCAAGAGATGCGATCACGATGGAGGAGGAAGGCGTATATGTCATGGGCGCTAGGAAGGATGGGGAGGGAGCTGAGGCCTGATCTAGGACTGCAAAAGTAATGCGCGCCATGCATAAAAACAAAGTCGTGTCATCCCATCCCAAGCATAGTCTATGGTAAACCAGGTTAGCAATGATTTGTACTTCCACTTGATTTGAGGCTGTTAGTGAGAAGTGGAAAAGAAGACCAATAGTTTTTCCATCATTGTAGTTTGTTTATAAAACAAACAAATGTGTAATTTTAAATAAAATATTATATTACTAAATAAGATAAGATATGTAAGATATTATATTAAGAAGATATACTTAAATTAGATTTTACGCCTAACTTCTACATATTTTGGTGCATAACAGAGGAATAAACTTGAGGTATTAAAGCCGTTAAGATGTCTGGCTAATAATTAATAAACGTATACCGGTATAAATATAGTTTCATGTTACGTGGTAAGTAACATATTATTTGCACAATGACGTGTGAGAATTTGAACAAGATTTCGTTCATATTAATAATGAAAATAATTTGAATTACCTTAATAAACTACTGTTTTAAAAGTAAGAAAATAAAATTGTTTTATAAGAAGAATCTCTGAAAACTATATTATTATTGTTTCTGAAAATTCGTCATTTTAAATCTGAAACTTTGTTCATAGGTTATATATTAAATTAAACTGTAAAATATTTGGGGAACGCTTAAGTAATTCTGTAAAAGTTTTGAATAGATTTATTTATTATGAAAATAAATAAATGTCTTTTTAATTTAGCAAACATACTCTTCAGTTTTCAATCATGAATTACCATTGAAAATCTTGTCTGATCATCTTAATTAAGTGCTTTTCATTAAGAGATCGAAAATAAATGCTCTTGGTTGGTTTGATTTTTACTACACTTGTTAAGTTAATTTCCATCATCATACGCATAGTTTTCTTGAAACTGTACCTCATTTGTTTATGGCTGATATACCGATCTTAGTGAAGAAAACATATTAACTTGCAAAAATATTTTTCAGTTTCAATTTGTGAAAATTCAGGTATATATATATATAGTAGAGAGTATATATATATAATAAACAAGAAATAAAGAGTACAGCTCTATAAAAGTAAAATTTAAAAATACTTATGAAAATAAAAGAACAATTTAATTAAATAATCATCCAACTATTTAAATTTAAAATCCTAAATAACCATAACAACATTTATAAGAATCAAACAATTAAAACAAAAGCAAAGTAATAGAAATGCCAACTTAGAAAATGAAAATAAGCAATTAACATAAAATTACCAGAATGAAATAATGTGTACTATACCGACAACACAGGTCTAACCCTCTCACTCTTAGTGAATTACGTTATAAAAGTAGTAATAAGCCAAAATTAAGAATTCCAAGAAAAAGTAAGTAAACAGAAAACGTATTCAATTACTAATAAAATACTTAAATACACTTTAAATATCATTTAAAATATTTAAACGCAAATTAAAATTTTAACTAAGAGATCACACACATATAATAAATATTTGAAACACATACACACACACACACACACACACACATATATAATAGTAAATATTAAAATATAATTTTTTTTTTCACATTGAGATTGATGTTTTACAACATCAATCTGAATTTGAAAATTATATTACTGTTGTACAAATCTTAATAAAGTCGTATGACACCACCATTTGCAAGTGATTAGCTTAAACTATTTTTTTTATTTTAGTAATTAAAAACATAACCAAGGAAACCGTTTTCTATAAAGTACATGTAATAGTAAACGAAAAAAAATAACCGTTTGATTAGATGTCTTTTAATTTCAGAAATTATTTATGCTGTAAAAAATTAGATATAAAAATTATTAGATTAGTTTTAAAAAAAATTAAAAGATTAGTTTTATAAAAATGTTTTGAACAGATAATTATAATATCAAATTATCCATTTACATTAATATCCATTACATAAATTGCCTTGATAAATAACCTATTTGCCACGAAAATATTTTTTTAACATATTTTTATCATTAAAACTACTATTCGAACTTCTTTTATAAAGCAAAAATCTAAAATTAAAATTTTAAATTTACCGTAAAAATAATAGACAAAGAATTACTTGAATTTAGCCTTATTTTCTAATATGAGACAATTTTTTTAGCTGTATTTAGTGTATATTGTGGTGTACATTAATGTTTTTTAAAGGATGAATTGAAAAAAAATATTAATTAAATAACAAATTAAATAACGGAAAACAGAATCAAAATATTAATTAAAGACCTTCAGGACTTTTTGCCTCAGGGAATGATTAAAATGAAAATGCACGAAAAACTCGAAATAATAAAAGCTAATTTTTCTCCTAACTAGTTATACGTTTATCTACTTGTTATATATTTATTTATTATATTTTTTGCGGAAGTGCTTGGAAATTAGCACATAATTGAACAAATTTTAATAGATATTTGCTGCACTAATGTTAAATACTTTCATTTTTCTTTCGAAGTTCAAAGAACTTCCTTAAATGGGAAAACATTTACAGATATTTTGATTAAATAACGCCCATCATCTTTATTTCAATGCTATTGAAACATAAAAAATGTGAAGATATTAATTAATATAAATATGCACGTTATATCATTCTAATATCTCTCTCTCTTCAGTAATTATTAGTTAACTAAAAGTTTAATGTTCGTTTTTGAAAAAGCACAAACATTTAAATCTTATTTTAAGAACAATTATTGTAGTTTTTATACAATAAGAGGGAAAAAACTAAGAAATAATTCTAAAATGCAATTAAGAGAATTTTTTGGTTAAATTTGCCGAAAAAAAAATCCGATTAAAATAAAATGTATTACATGTAAAATAAAAACGGTACATCACATGAAAATTGATATAAATTGAAAATTCGGATAAGATTTTCAACTAAGATTGATTACCACAAGAGCCACTATTAATTTTTTTAAAATTTGATTAATTTAAGAGTATTATTAGAGGAACGGTTAACTTTTAAGTTAAGCTTTGATGTAGTTGAGTTTATTTAAGAAATATACTTCTTAAATAAAAATAAGATATGTATTTGCATTTTTATTTTCGAAAAAAAAAAGAAAAAAAAAAAAAGGAAAGGAGAAATTTCTTTAAAGTTGATTTTTTTTTCTTCTTTTCATTGTCAATTTAGGGTATATAATAATTTGAGTTATAAGAAAATTCCTCTCTCTCAATGGGATTTTTAACAATTGTACCTTCACTTCAATGAATGTAAATTGTTTCTTTGAAGTATTTAATTGATCTCTTTTTGCACACGCACATTCAGGCGTATACCCGACACACAATATTAGAACATGCAATTTTTGTAATCTTCGAAATTACGACAAAAAAAAACTTATTAAAATATCTCATATTATATGAATAGAAGGTAATCATATTTTAGATTTTGTAAGACGTTAAACGTATTTTCTTATGTATATAATTTTAGCTATATATTATTCAATAAGTTCAACTATATTTTTCATTACAATTTCAGTTGGAGAGATTTTTAACGGATCTTTAAAATGATTAAAATTCATTATCATTCTTCTCAAACCTAACATTCAAAATGATGATTAAAATTGTGAAATATGTAAATATTATTTAAAATCTAATTTTAAAACATGCATCTTATTTGCAAAAAAAAAAAGGTCTTCAAAGTTTAAAAAAATAAAATGGAGATATTTAATTCTAAGAATTCTGTTTTGGAAGATTTGAATATTACATACCTTGATTTGAGACTTTTCACTGAAAAGAATTCCTTACACCGAGAGCTTTGAATTTTATTTATTGTATCTATATTAAAATTCAATTTAAAACATAAGAAGAAGATATCTATCATTTTGAAAGTAAGAAAATTATAACAAATGTGGGAAGCATAAAAAAAAATCCAATCTCAATCTAAGCAATTTGTAATCTCTGCCAATCCGTCTATTTTTATTTTATTGAATTAACAAAGAGTTAAATGAAGTGACTTTAAAAAAGTTTCTGGGCATCATTGTGGGAATAAACTAATAAGAAACAAAATTCTTGTCCTTCCTTTGTTATACACCGACTGAATAGTTGTTTTCATTCTTAAGAATCATTTCTTTCAGAATGTCTACATTTATTTGCAGAAGAGACTGACAAATTGATTAATGTTGGAAAAACGTATTTAAAGCATAAATTTCTTAAATTAACATCAAAATGTTAAGTGATTCCTCGAAGGGTGGTTTTATACACCTTTTGTTTTCACTTGAATGTAAACATATCACACCTTTTTAAAGCTAGTTTCGTTTTGAATTACAAATACGAATCAAAGGTAATCCATCATATCTGTTTTAAGGTAGATGGGAGTAAAATATTCGCTCTTTTAAATTAGCATCAAAATACTGAATAATTACATCAAAGAGACAGTTGGTGTTAAATTTGTATTAACACGGAAGTGATGCTTGTACAGAGATATAAATATTCTTTATAATGTTTTGATATCGCGCAATAAGTGTGCGTTTGCTTTTTATAATCTTCTACAAACATAAATGCGTTGGTCTTAAAAGTAAACAGGATTTAAATTCCTGGGGGGGGGGGGAAGAAAGCTTATGCAAATCTTTCAGAAAAAAAAAGTTTATTTTAAAATTTGATAGGAATAGTGTAAATATAAGGTTTTTACGAATTTTTATTGGATGAATAAAAATTCGTAATAAATGAAGCATATTGTGACTTAAATTTTGAACACACACGCAACACAGACACAGACACATACACATACACACCACACACACACATATATATATATATATATATATATTAATGTATTCAGGAAAAATTTTAGTTTCATTACTTAATTTTTCGCAATAAAGCAGACAAATATTTTTCTTCCCTTAGCACATATAGTAATATTTTCTCAGTTAATTTTTTAGGGAACAGCAATATTAAAATTCCTTACTTAAAATGCCTGAGAAAAATATTTTTTTTCTTTCTTTCAGAATAATTATTTTATTTTATTTATTTATTTATTATTATAATAAAATTGAAAGCTAATAGAAAATGTTTTGTATTTAAGATTTCAAGATATCAATGTAATTTTTAAAAAGAATAATATGGGAAATTTTATCTCTCCTTCTTTCCATTGTAATATGTTTGAAACAAATTATGGAACCGAAATTAATTTTTGTGAATTTTC
Organism: Nephila pilipes; assembly: GCA_019974015.1. Lineage (NCBI taxonomy): Eukaryota > Metazoa > Arthropoda > Arachnida > Araneae > Nephilidae > Nephila > Nephila pilipes. Next base: position 3,390 of record BMAW01042648.1, on the reverse strand, counting down.
TTTAAATACATATTAATGAAATAGCTTTATCCATTATATTTAGAGGTTTTCTCGCTTTTATCTCTTTAAAGATTTGATTTTAAAAAATTTACGAAGTTTTTGAGTATATGTTTGATGCCTGTTTTCACCAGTAATGGACTTAATTTTCAAAAATATGTCATAATAAATTTATTTTAAAAGTTTTTATTGGTTTGAAATAAAACATATATAAAAATTATAACTCATTTTACTGCTACAATATAATTACATTTAGCTGAAAATATATTTAATTAAATAATTAATCGTTTGCTATAATGAAAAATAAAAAAAATTGAAAAGATTATTATTGTTCAGCATTTTCTCTTTTGCTGTCATTCTATTATTTAAATGAGTAATTTAATGATTATTTTTAAAAAATTTACCACAATTGGTGGCCTAAATCTAATCTTTGCACAACTATGCATAAAATTTAATTTATCTTCATTGGTGGAAACTTTTTGAAAGAAAAAAAAATTAAGATTCCGATTGCTTTTTTTGAGTCAATAACTCTGTACGCGAGGATTTTTGTGGGGGCGGATCTCATACTAGAGACAATCCCTTGGATAACTAGGATTATATTCCATTCTCTACAATAAATAATAATGCAACTTGATTTTTAATAATATTAAATTATCAATAATTTAATTTGTAACAAATATTAAATAAACCGAAAATCTCATCTTCGCAAAGCAAATGAACACAAACGTGTTAAGTTCAATAAACCAGAAACATAGAACTAATAATATTTTTTAATTCCACTTATAAATAGCAATAAGAACTTTTTTTGTATATTTAAATTTAAATTCTCCTTAAATATCTCCCTTCTTAAGTATTTAATTCTTACGAGTAATCTAATTATTTTAATTATAGTAATGCTCCTTTATTAATTTTTAAAATTTATTCCATTTAACTTATTAATTGTAATTCAATGTTGTGGTTAAGTGTAGATCAAAAGTTCAATTTTTCTTTGAATATTCAACCAGATCACAGAAAGAACAGCGGAGGAGACAATATGCATTCATTCAGCACAATTTTCAAACTACGCTTGGTTAGAATTTGGATAACCAGTTATTGAATCGTGATTTTAATCTTTGACCTACCTCGAACAAAAATTCTTAGTAAAATGACCTCAGACACATAGCTACTACGGCCATTAGAAATCTACAGTTGTTTTATTGAGTATGTCGATTGTACTGAAGAAAATTTCTTTAAAAAATAAATAATTGATTTTTTTTTTATCTGTAATAATTGACAAACATAACACATCGATCAATAACTCCCGAGTCTAACATTGAAAACAACATTTTTTTTGCAAATTTTTTTTTTATTCATCAACATAACACCTTTTGTTAATCACCTTTTAGGGTGATACAATCGTTCCAACGCTTTTCCAAATCTTTCCCCCTCCCTCCATTTTTTTTTTTTTTTTTTTCCCCGAAGAAATCTTTTTTGTTGCGAGTAAATAGCGATAAACAGCTTTCTGAATCATCGACTCGTTGCTGTTTTTGTTCCATCGAAAGCAATCGCGGCACCCACTTGGAAAAAACCTTTTTCACTTCACTTCAAAAAACCTTTTTCCTGGTCCGATCGACTTAAAATTTTGACACGTTTCAAGCAAAGGTTAGTACTCTAGAAAGACCTGGTTACTGGTTTACTACGAGCACCATCTCTGGGTTAGTCTCGGGAGTTATTGATCGATGTGTTAAGTAGATGAAATTTCTCAAAATTCAAAAATCATTATCAAAGTAGATTTCATGGGAAAAATATTCAAATTGAATATTAGTAATCTTTTTTTTCCCCTCGTTTGTTTACAAGCGCAACCACCAAATAACTTGCTTCTTTACTTTATAATTTTAAGACTTCTTCAAGTACATTTTTAAATAAATAAATTATCCTTAAAATCTACAGTAACATTTTAATAATAAAACTGTTTTACTTTAGATCTTAAAACACATTCTTCTGAATGCGATATTTTTTTTTATTTATTTATTTCTAAAATAAGGATTTAAATCTTCCCTTCTAATTTCCGGATATATAAATTTTTGAAGTTTTGTGTGCAATACAAAATTTATATATACAAGTATGTTTTTTTTTACCATATTAAAGTTTTGCAAAAAATAAAAATAAATTTAAGTAAATACGCATATGTTTCGATGGATAAAGTTTTTTAAAAGTATTTATAGCATGATTGTTGCAATCTTCTTAGAATCCATTGACCCACTGTTATGGTTTTGATCACTTTTAGGCATTTTAAATATATTTAGATGTTAGAATATCTAGCTATCTTGATTATCGGTTGGTATACAACAAAACATAACAGTAAATAGCTTTTTTAAACAGAGAAACAGGTCTTACATTTTTATTCCTTATCAATATGAGTCATAAACTTGTGCACATTTTAAATTAATCATAACGTTTATGTTTTCGGAAAACTTTCTGCTTTGCATTTCATATCTGTTTTTATTTCATTTCATGTACGAAAACACATCGAATTTATTTTGTAAATCTCCACGGTATTATGAAAGTCTGATTTCAAGCTTGTGATAGAAGGTCTTGGGTTCGAATTCAGGTTACACTAATAACTGTTGAGTGGAGGTTATTGTATATTAAACAAAACTAAACTATCACACTATAATTTCGCCTTGACTCAGGGATTGGCCGTGTTCAGGAATTATGATACCTGTGTCCAACGATTCGTTACGCATAGGCTTAACATATTTTTTGGGGTCTCACCCATGACATAGTTTTGAAATTACTTAAAGGTCTTAACAGTTACTGAAACATTATTTTTTAGATTGTATTTTTCTCTAGACATGACTTTTTCAGAAATGGATTATTGGTTTTAATCGCATCATAAAATTCTCACAACAAAAAAGTCATGAATTAATTTAAACATTTAGCAGGTGTTTACTTATAGATACTGAAAGTGACACCTTCTGCAGACCAAGTATTTCCCTCATCCTCCCCATAACTGAAAAAATTCTCTCAACCGAAACAGATGCCCTGAGCAAAGACATCGCAAACTCAACGATTTTAGAAGTTTTGGGCGACATGAAGTATCAATCTTTTGAAACACAGTAAAAATTGCACCATAATACTTCTAACACATCGATCAATAACTCCCGAGACTAACCCAGAGATGGCGCTCGTAGTAAACCAGTAACCAGGTCTTTCTAGAGTACTAACCTTTGCTTGAAACGTGTCAAAATTTTAAGTCGATCGGACCAGGAAAAAGGTTTTTTGAAGTGAAGTGAAAAAGGTTTTTTCCAAGTGGGTGCCGCGATTGCTTTCGATGGAACAAAAACAGCAACGAGTCGATGATTCAGAAAGCTGTTTATCGCTATTTACTCGCAACAAAAAAGATTTCTTGCG
>BMAW01042638.1:0-12789 GCA_019974015.1 Nephila pilipes | reverse complement strand
TCTACCTTTAGTATATATACTCAAGTTTAGTTCATTTTCGACATCAGGTTCTCAGAAGCTGAATACTTCTTCTATTGTACTTTAGGAGAATTCGGCTTGAAAAGGTAAAATGTTCTGTATAACATTTCAATTAGCTTACTCTTAATAGCCGATGAGGAATATCGGTGTCCATTTCTTTTCACAGGACGACTTTTAATGTTATTATTTAACTTAATTATTTTACAAAATAATAAACTTATTGAAGATTTCCTAACTTGATTAAAAATAAGAGACTTACTTATGTACCATCTTACAAAATATAATTATTTATTGTTTTGTAGCAGTAAAAAATAATTATTTAAATTTTAATAATTTATTTCTAGTATTTTGAATATTTTAGGCTTGATCACTTAAGGTAATGCTTGTAATTTCAAAATTATCTGACTAGAATAAGAATAATTTGTTGCTGCTACAACTTTTTCACACGTTTAATACTAATTCTACTAAATTAATTAAAACATATTTAAATTAAATATATGTTACATTATAATATTCTAAAAATGAATACAATTACTAAATAATAATTTATTAATTTTAAAAGTTTTAAGATTGGTGAAAATTCTGGACAAAAGTGTTGGATATATTTATATTTTTTTCATACGCCGTAGACACATTTGCCTCTTCTGAAATTCCTTTCTCAATGCATTTTTGAGTTAAACTATTTTTTTAAATGTTAGAAACTACTTCGTTATTATAAACTTCCAAATTAAATGCATAAATTTATCTATTATAATTTAAGAACATTCGTAATGAACTTATACATTCTGAAACAGAAACATTCTTTTAAATTTCAATTTTAAAGAGTAATGAGTGTATGAAAAGACATTTCAATTATTTTCCTATATTATCTTATTTTAATTTGAGGAAATTTACTCTTAAGATTCAAAAATTTCGTTAATTATATAGTAAAATATTTCATGTGCTTTCATTTTTTTTTTTATCTATGATGCTAATTTATTTTATTAATATGTAATTTTATGTTCTTTGCATTTTCAACGACTCTATAGTTTACAGAGCTATATTTCAGGATATGTAGGCAAATACCTTTGTGTATTAAATATACGAATTATCCAGAAATAGTATACTATTATACAGACAAGATTAGTGTCAAATTGCTTAAATGAAACGATTTATTAAAAAAAATTTCATTAAAATCCTTAGTAATTCATAAATTTGCAGATTAGACTCCATAGCCCCTTTCCAATTAGGATGGAAAGTAATAAATATATTATATCTCAAGAGGACTCAGTGACAGAAGTTTTAAAGAACCTCTCTCCTTTCAGCTAACACTTTTAAGGCATTAATTGAGTTTTGTTGAATAGAATTCTCTCCCAATGGAAGATACATGACTTATGTTGATTGGATTGAAATTAGTGAAGTTTAGGGAATGAATTTGATATATTGTATCTATAAACAGCGAAGAAAATAATATTGAGTATGATAGGGTAAATAATAGTAGTTGAAAATGAATGGGTTCTAAAAAAGGAGGGATACTGAACACATTGACGCGTGTAAGGAGGGATCGGTTCACAGCCAGGAAAGAACAGCACAGGTTCAGTGAATCGGATCATCATTTATAAATCCTGTGAGGATTCGAACTAGATTGGTTCCAATAAGATCTATGATAAGATATTATATCAAATATTTGATTCTGTTGAGTAAACGCTGTATACACAGGTACAGTAGATTGACATTCAATGTTAATTATTCATAAATCTGAATAAATAGCGTGGGTTCCGTAATTATTGGACTAATATTTTATGAGTATTTAAATACGATTTATATTGTATAGTTAAAGAAATAATATAGAGGCATTTCAAAATTTTAAAATAAATTCCTGTTTAAGCTGAAATTATCGACATAAAAGTGAAATATAATTATATATCTGCAGAAATAAAAAAAATAATTCAGTCTCATCAAAAACTGCCTGAAATGAAGAAAAAAATAACCGAAAAAATAATTCGAAATGATTGACTGTTTATTAAAGTCACTCTTTGAATCAGATCGAGGCCTACTGGTAAAGAACCTCGTATCCATTGAATCTTGGTGATGTCCCGAAGGCGGCACTTGACCTGGTACCAACTTCTCCAAGCTTTCTCACCATACCATCGGGAGCACATGGAGCTTTGACCAGAGTTATAATGCACCCCCCACGCTACATAAAAGATTTTTTGTTTCATCAGGACTCCAACCCATGACTTAATGGCAACTAAACCGGCCGCACATTCGCGATAATGACCTCTAGGCTACTGCAGCCAACTAATTTCAAGATAAAGGAGATTTTTTTTTTCAGTTAAGCTCTTTTAACAGATATAGGTTCCTCCCCGTCTTCTACCCTCTCTTAGCAGACAGTTAAATAAAAATATTTCATACAATACCTGCTACGTCTTTATTTTTGTACTACATATGTTAGTTCAACAGTGAGCGCATTTTTTCAGAAATTTCAATGCAGTTTTGGATTATTAATATGCAAAAAGACTTTCACTCATTTACTGCAATATAATTTGTGAAAATATTTCCTTCCATAATATGCTACGAAATGAGAATGTAATATGACAGGAATAAAATTTAAAACATTTTAGTTAAAATGTATAGTGAAAAAAAGTTACATATATACAAATATGTATGTCACATCTCCTGAGAGTGTTTAATCTCAATTCCTGAAACTTTCTAATATTTTTATTTTATTCTTTTAATTTCATTTGAAGATTTATTTTTTGGGGTCCAAGAGTCTAGACGCATAGACATCTCTTAAACAGTTGCTTAAGAAAAGATTTTTTCAGAACAGCTGTTTCATTTTTTTAAAAAAAACCAGCAGTTCTGCTGAAAGTTTTGACGCATGCATAGATTCATCTATTATTTACACTTGAAGAGAGAAATTATTTAATCTTATGTATTCAAGTTTATTTATGCATATAAATTTTTAATTTCGTTTATAAAAATATTTGAAAACCGTCTTTTAAGGGATTTTTTTAAAAAAATTAATCACTTTCATCCGCTTCTTGAAATTATCAGTTTGTTAGATTATTACTACGGCTCCGATTCAGCAAGCTTTGATTAAATAATTAACTTTCTTTCAATCTCATGAATATCATGTATTTATAGATGGGGATGTATATGAAGACCACCTTGATGTTGTTGATGACGATGGCTTATTTTGCTGCAGCTAATCCCTTCCCTGAACCAGAACCTGAACCGGGGCAGTAAGTTTTTTTCTCCCCTTAGAGCAGACTAGTCACTTCCTTGAAATGCATGTTATTAATTTACTTTGATTAGTAGAATAAAACACATGCTAAATTACAAATATACTAATTATTATAAATTTATAAATATAACTTATTTTTAACATTAAAGATAAACAAAATAATGCGTTTCAATTCTGTATTACTTTTGTTTTTTCCTATGCATCGTCGATACCAAATAATCAATGATGTATGTATTTTCTACAAAGAAAACAACATATGTTATTTATGAAGAATTTGAACAATAATTTGTACTGCTCATATTTTGTAGAAAATTTAAAATGATATTAAAATATTTATCTTCTCTTATTTCCTAAAACCCATATTTAATTTCAACATAGTAGCAATGTTTTATGCATTCCTATATGTAGGGAATAAAGTTCGAATTTTCTGTAGAACCATAAAATTAATTAAGCGCTTCTAAATATATTAGATACTTTTTCATTAATTCGATTGTCTTATCAAGGAAATTGCTTTTACTAAACAGTTTGGATAAAGTAAGCGTAACATTAATAAATAATGTCGCGTAATATAAATCGAGAAGATTAATTACTGAAAACATCTCAGCTGGTTAGATTTTTAGTTCATTGTTATATAAAAGAACGATTGATATTTATAAAAATAATTTTTCTCTTAATAACCCTTCATACTTATTTTATAAAATTTAAGATCAACTGAAAATTTTAATTAAAAGGAAATATTTGAACTAATAATCAGGTGAAGAATAAAAGTAAATTTAAAAAAATTAAAACTCTCATATTTCTTACATATTCATTTATTTTCGTACATTTAGAAACAAATTAGGCATATATTTTTAATTTTACAGAAAAGAAGTGATTGTTGTCAAAGATCAAAGTGAGCATCATCATCACCATCATCACCACCATCACCATAAACATGGTCATGAACATAAACACGGTCATGAACACAAGCATGAGCACGGACACGAGCACAAGCATGGACACGGACACAAACACGAGCACGGACACGAGCACAAGCATGGACATGACCACAAACACGAGCACGGACATCATCACAAACATGGTCACCACCACGGACACGAGCACAAGCACGGACATGACCATCATCACAAGCACGAACACGGACATGACCATCTTCACAAGCACGAACACGGACATCATCATGGTCATCATCATCTCCACAAGCACGGACACGACCATCAGCATAAACATGGACATGATCACAAACATCATCACGGCCATCATCATGGACACCATCATGCTCACAAACACGGACATGAACACGGTCACAAGCATGGACATGAACATCATCACAAGCATGGACATGACCACCACCACAAGCACGGACATCATCACAGCCACGGACACAGTCACTTGCACAAGCATGGACATGATCACCATCATAAACATGGACACCATCACGGACACCACCACGGACATCATCATGGTCACCATCACAGCCATGGACACCATCATAGTCATCATCACGGACATGATCACAAGCACGGCCATAGCCACCATCACAAGCATGGACATCATCACGGGCACCATCATGGACATCATCACGGACATCACCATGATCACCATCATGGACATAAACATGGTCATCATCATGGACACCATCATGGTCATCACCACTCCCACAAGCATGGTCACCACCATGGGCATCATCATGGCCATAATCACGGTCATCAACATGGACATCATCATGGCCACCATCATGGCCATCACCACAGTTTGGGTGGTCATGGCTTCAGTGGCCATGGTCTTGGAGGTCACAGCTATGGTGGATTTGGAGATCTCAAAATTTAAGCTGCAAGTGTGTTACGCGATAATTTCTAAGGAAAGCAATTTGGTCAGAAATGTACTCAGATGTATTCTAGATGAAAGCACTGAGTTCAAAACTATCAATAAGATTGTATTACATATCTGATATGAGATGAAAGCAGTTAGAGAAATATTGAATGTTATGGAATTTAGTTTGATTTTCATTCAAATGATTTCTTGCATAGATCATTTGAGGAATGTTTAATATTTATTTATTGTAGTTAATTTATTTTTTGCACATACTTTAAGCCTCAAATAGTTTAAAGCATATTTCTTGGATTTTGTTTTTATTGAATAATATTTCTTAAATGGCGCTATTTTCTCACCTAATTATTTCGGCAGTTTTTTCTTACCTTACTTTATCTTACTTCTTACTTATCTTATTTTACATTACTTTAATTACCTTACTTTACCTTACTTATCTTACTTTACCTTACTTTTAATTTATTATTAATGCATGCATGTCCCAATTTTAAGAAATTACAATGTATTATAAACTTTTCAAATCTACCTTTGTTCCTTATATTACAGTAAGAACCTTTTTATGGGAATTATTTATTTCATCTTCACATTGTTTTTTTTTTATTTAATAAAACAATATTTGAAAAAAAAACCTGTTTGTTTTTTTATCACTTATTAAATATGATTTGTTATTTCTAACTTGTGCATTAAATGCAATCTTAAAACAGCTTTAATATACACTGGAATTTTTAAATGATGAATTGAACTCAAAATTGGGATAATTACTAATCCAGTTTTCCGAACGAACAAATTTTCGGAACGAACCCATGAACTAAAATTTATAAATTTATAAATGAAATGTTTGAAATTTATATTGTATAAAAATAATTTCTTAATTATCATTTGAGAATTACATATGTACAAAAGTGTCACAGAAAACCATTTAATAATTACTGCATATCCTAGTTAACTGATTATTGGAACATTCTTTTGAATTTTACAAGTATCTTGCTTCAGGAAAGCACGCAAATTATAACCCCGAGGAAATCCAAAGATCTTTTTTTCCCCATGTTATTTACTGTATGTGGTAAAAAGGATGATGTGCCCCCGGGATACTCTATTAAACTTTCCCTATTTTCGACAATTTTTCTTGTAAAAAATGGTTGCCTGTTTTTCCAATTTCTTTTTATTAACATGCATCTCAGATACACATCGTTTGGAGTGGCACAGTCAGATTTTTGTCTTGCGTTATGAACCATTACTTTCCCTCGCTCACTTGTATTTGTAAAAAAAAATTTCTAAATCGGTTAAATGACAAATAAGAATAGAATAAACTCTTCAAATATTGATTACGATTTCTGATTCTGATGAAGAAAGATAATAATATGGCCCTTTAATTAGAATAAAGGGAATGCGAATTTTATTTCTATTAATTTAGGTATTTGGAGCGGTTATAATCAATTTCAATGCAATTAATGGATGATACAGGAAAGAGGGCAATATATGAAAGCACTAAAAATGTGTGATAATATAAAAAGATTAAACGTTATCTAACCCTATATTTGCAGTTTAAATCACCTTATAGCTGTATATATCTTGTTATCCAAATTTAAAATCCTAAAACACAAAAATTCAATCAAACTTTTAAAGAGACATTCTATTGAAATTAAAGCAACTTTATAGAATCGCAATAATAAGACAATTAGAAGTATTGTAATTAATACTTTTCCATACTTGGGAACAGAATAATGGGTGTTGATACATGTAATTAATGGTCAAACCATCACACTTCAGTGAATTCTATTATTCAAAGATGGTAAGTAAACAAGTATCAATAAATACGGAAATTCAAACACAGAAAGGCGAAAGTAAACATGGTAAACATCTTCAATTTTGTTGCAAAATAACAATGTACACTTAATCGGTTGTATCACCCATTGAAAACCGTAATTAGTAAGAGTAAAACTACTAAAACCAAAAAATAATCAACAAGGTAAGCAATCTAAAACGTAGCGTAATATAAAATATTTACCAATGATATATCATCATAAATAAAGTGCTTAGACTTTTTGAGGAAAACAAAATCTACGGCAGAAAAAAATGATTCACCTAATCCGAAAAAAACTTGAGCAAATTGAGCAACAAAATAAAATAAATATTCCCGTTAAACATATTTACATACAAAGAAAGCACTAAATAAATTTCTTACCAATACGCGTACCTGCTCCACTTTGGGACAGAAATTCCCCTCAAAATAAAAGTTGATTGATTGATTTAAAAGAAACCACACTAGTGGAATGATTGATTTAAGAAAAAAAATATATTTATTAAAAAATACTTAACAGAAAAATTATAAAAATAAGTATTAAAAATTTTATTTAACAAACTTTGTAAGGCAAAAATTGAGTGAAAAGTAACATCTTTAAGAAAACGAAAAACTGATTGAAAATAAAACGAAATATGTATCACCACTTAAGGGAAATAAAAAGAGTCAATCAAAAAAACATTTAAAAATAACTAAATTCAAGGTATAGGGAAAGAAAAAGTTAAAAACAGAGAAATACAGAGCCAAAAATAAAAATCAAAAATTTAAAAATAATAATAATAATAAAAGAAAAGAAAATGTCAATCATCTTTTTAAATTTTACTTTTTAAATTTCTTTCATAAAAATTAATAACATAATCAGCTTTTGCACAAGCAACAGAGAAATTATTAACTTCATTGCAAATTGATAGACAAATTAACAAATTTGATATTTCTCTCTCTCAGTAATTAGATATATTATTTATTTCTAAAAATATTTAAACTTAAATAACTATCAAAAAACGGCGTTTTATTAATATGAAAAAAATAATATAATCTCTTGTCGTAAGTAATCCCATTATTAAAAGTTATAATTCTTATTATTAACAAATTTAAATTCACATCTCAGAAATCTGTTTCGTGAGAAATTAGAGTACATATATATATATATATATATATATAACCAAAAAAGGAAAGAAAAAAACTGTGTCATCTTGAGACAAACACCTTACACTATTTCTCGCTGTAGTCGTAATCGAAATTGAGACGTTTGTCGAAGCGTGCAATCAGTTTTTAAAAAAAATATATCTAGTAAAACTCCTTACCTTGCGAAATAAGGAATTTTCGCAATGCCAGATCCACACCAGCATTGGGACCAGTACGCGAATAATACGTCGAGTTAACAACATGTCTGACACCGTCATGCGTCATTCCGCTAACATCATGTCCTGTACTCTGACAGTGTTGTTTTCATTTGTGAATGTGGAGGGACTTCTTCATCGAAAACTCTCTGTCTTCTTTCAATGATTATGTAACACTAGCGTCCATTTATTCGATGAGACATGAACTATTCTCCTTTCACGATCTGCAGGCGGTCGTGGATGACGGACACACTAGTTCCTCGAGTCCATTCATACCGGATAGCACTTTCATTGCCTACCACGTTGTCAGTCACGGGTACGCTGGTTTGCTGCAACTCTCCTTTCTTCGTTCCCCTGTGCATGCGTCATTTCTCCTTCACAAATGCTACTGCCGTCGTTCAACCAGCTGTCTGTGTGAATTCTTATGGTGATTTTTGGTGTATCATGTTCATCATCTGGTGTGTCACGCGTGCTTTCAAAAAATGGCGAAACTTATTTTCATCACATCCTTGATATATATATATATATATATATATATATATATATATATATATATATATCAAAATAATGGAAACACCTGTGAATAAAAGTGACATTTTTGAATGCGCTTCGTCAGCATGAAAATATAATAACAGCCCCAAGATTTTTTTAAATAGAATTTTATATATTCTGGTGGTATGTAGTAGCTGTTTTGAAGTTCTGCAAGTATCGTATTTTCAAAAGCAAAAACCTCTGACAATTTTAAAAAAGACCAAATTGTAATACCCCGTCTAGCTGGTGTAAGTGTGACCAAAAAATCCCAACTCTTAGGCGTTTCTAGAGCTACGGTGTCCAATGTCATGACAGCAGACACATATCGTGGCCAGACAAGCTCGGCAAAACAAAATGGTTTAGGAAAATAGAAGCTCAGTATAAGAGACAGACGAGTATTAAAGCGGATTGTAATGTCTAAAACGCGAACAACTGCAACAAAAGTGACCGCAAAGCTTAATCAGCATATGCAGTATCCAGTGTTAATGATTATAGTTATAAGGTACCTTCATAAACAGAACATTTATGGCAGATCAGCAATTCAAAAGTCACTGGTCACAGATGTTAATGCCCAACATCGTCTACAGTTGTATCAAACTCATATTACCTGGTCTATTGATAAATGGAAGAAAGTAATATAATCTGACGAATCGCCTATCACACATTTCCGTGCAAAAGGACTGGTGCACGTTTGGAGGACACCTGCACAAGCGTACGATAGGGATTGTCTATATACAACTGTCAAGAAAACATGTGAATCTGTCATAATATTGGGAGCCTTGTCGGCAACCATGTCCTAGTCTTCTGCTAACACCTATTGTAACACTGAAAAATAAGATCACTTGGGAGAAGAGATATTTTAGCTACCCAGGGCCATCCTACGACATACAGTGTGTTTCCTGCGGGACATGAAGTTTTTCAAGATGATAATGTGCCTATCCCTAAATCTGGACTTGCCCAATTATGGTTTGATGAACACGAGGAGGAATTTAAACATTTCCTTGGTCCGCACAATCACCCGACCTCAATATAATTGAGCCGTATGAATTATTTTTAGAACGTTCAATATGGAATCGATACACTCCACCTGCATCTCTCCCAGAACTTTCATTATATCTTCATGAAGAATGGTACAATATTCCTCTAAACATTATTTAGCACATGTATGAATCGATTACTAGGCAATTCCAAGCTGTATTACATGCCGAAGTTGGTCCTACTCCATACTAATAGTGGATTCTTTATAAATCTAAGGTTTTTCCGTTATTTTGATAATCACCTGTATATATATATATAAGACTTCAGCTTTGGGTAATGCCATGTGTTAATTCAGAGCTTCGTCGATATTCATGGTAGATAAATGTGTACCGAGTTTGTTGGGAAGTTAATTGGAGATCCAGTGTCGGGCTAGCCAATCGGCATGGACACTAGCTCTAGTAATTAGTTGTCGAGACCGATAAGCTACAGAAACAGAGATGAACACCCCCTTAAAGGTCTTTTTAGGCCTTGGCACACTTTAATATATATATATATATATATATATATATATATATATATATATGTGTGTGTGTGTGTGTGTGTATGTGTGTGTGCGTGCGTGTGTGTAAGATATTAAAAGTTTGTTCTGACATTAAGAAATTAGTACGAATATATGGCAGAAATGAACAGTCCTTTACCTTCTGGAGAACTTAGGCGGTCTTCGGCCACAAAGTAGCGAAACACCATATAAGGATTACAACAGGGGTCAGAAGAATATAAGAGAAAGATGTAAGAGCAAGAGAAGGCTTTTTCACTGTATATCAAGTTTTATATTAGGTAATTTCCATAATAGACGTCATAGAACACGTGGAACAGTATTACAGATTATAGGGAATTTCAAAATAGACAAAGAGTCTAGTAGGGATTATTTTAACAGATTTACGACTAGGGAAAAGTGGATTAAACAAATTTTATGAGCACAGGATCTAACAATTCAAATTATAATTTGGAATTGATTCAGGCAATAAAATGATCTCTTTACTTTTGAAATAATGAGAATGCGATATGATAGAAAATTAAATTATTATTAAGAGAATTTATTAAATTAAAGTTAAATCATTACACACACACATACACACACACACACACGCACACACACATATATATATATATATATATACCCATGGATAAAAAAATTAGCTCACTAAGAATGAGTCGTCATAATGAAACGAAATCTTACATCCGTAATGTCTACTTTGATATAAGTAAATGATTAGAAAATCAAAGAAAAAGGATCATTTATTTCAGAGAAAAAGACAAAAGAACGGAGGATTTAATACTCTGTTGAGTCCCCAGTTGCGCAAATACACGGTACGATTCGATTGGACATTAAGGCATACAAGTTCTGCATGATGCCTTGAGACATTTCGTTCCATATTTGCTGTAACCTTGCCTCTAGTTCGTTCAAACTCGTGGGATTCCCAACTCCCCTTCCCAAATGATCCCAGATATGCTCGATTGAAGACAAATCTGGGGATCGGGCAGGCCAAGAAGGGTAGTAACAGTGCGGAGACAGTCTTGTGAAACCCTTGCCATCTGAGGCCGAAAATTGTCTTGGGGAAAATGGCTCCTAGGAGCCGTTGCATGAGTGGAAACACATGTGGTTGCATAATTTCATGCACATACCCTGGGCTATCATGGTGCCACGCATCAATACTAGGGGTGACCGTGTATTGTAGGCAATGGCACCTCATACCATCACACCAGCTGTGAGATCGATGTGTCGCTGTAAAGCAGAGTCAGGATTGAGGCATTCACTATGAGGTCTCTACACACAATTGTCATCACTGCTGAAATTGAATCTGGATTCTTCGCTAAAGACGATCTGGTTCCATTCCGCTGAAGTCCAGTTTCCTCGTGCGAGGCACCACTCTAAACGGAGGCGTTGATGGGTTAGCGTCAAGGGCAGCACACGTAATGGGCGCCGAGATCCCAAATGTCCTTCAGCCAGGCGCCTTCGTATGGTTCGAGAAGACACAGGAGTCCCTAATGAAGGTGCTACCAGTGCCTGGATGGCGGCCAATGATGCAGTTGGCTGTTCGCGTGCATTTCTTTCGAAGTGGCGGTCTTCTCGACGACTGGTCTGTCGAGGGCGTCGTAATCCTAGTCTTTGTATAAATGACAACTCATGGATCCATTGTTCCCAACACCTCCTCGCAACACAATCAGAGCTGCCTAATTAGCTGACCACCCAGCTTCCATCATTCCGATGATTCTCCCCCTCTCAAACTGCAAAGAAACAAATAAATGCAGACTATTATATTCAATGAGCAAATATTATCCATTAAAACTTTTGATGGAAAACAAAATTTCCATTTTATTGAAATGTTAATATGGAATTTGTTAAATCGTCCAAGATGGAATTAAAATTCGCTATTATAAAATATACTGATAAATATCAAATAAATATTTAGTCTTAAATAAAATTTAATAACTAAATAAAATCTGTAAGGATATACATAATAAAATCAGCACAGAATTTACCACCTTTTTTACTGAAATATTGTTTCTTTAAGGCAGGATTTTGACGTTGTGACAATATATCTACAATAGAAAATAATTTTGCACCCACACAAAAATATTCTTTATTGAATCCATATATTCATTTCTTTACATAGTGCAGTTATGTTTTTGACAGATATTTTAAAAATGCAAAAGTTATTTTTAATTTTTACTTTAATTTATATTAGATTAATGCGTCGCTTAATAATATCTCTTACTTGTTTATAAGGAAATTATTTAATTTGTATAGTTATTTATTACGAAAATTTTAATTATTAATTAATTTATTACTTAAATTCAATGTTATTACAGTTATTAAAATGTTGATATGTCCGAAAAAAATTTTCTATGATAATATTGTCTCCTTGTTTATGATCTTAAAAAAATATCATAAACAAGGTTCACAGGAACAAATAAATTTAGACTATTATATTCAATGAGCAAATATTATCCATTATAACTTTTGAAGGAAAATAAAATTTCCTTTTTATTGAAATGTTAAT
>BMAW01042636.1:154217-178300 GCA_019974015.1 Nephila pilipes | reverse complement strand
TTGAATTTTTTGTATTATTTGTATTATTGAATTTTTTGTATTATTTGAATCGTTAATGTTAGATTCAGATATAGATATGCCAGTTGTTGTATTGAAGGTTCCCTAATATCTATTTCTGCGTGACTACAGGCAACTATACTAAATACACGTCATAATCTAGGATCACAGTCAGATAGCGAAGCCGACAGCCGGAGCTATTACCCCATTACCTACATCCAGACCAATGACATGCTCTATTTTTGGATTACGAATGAATCAAGACTTGAAAACTTATGTCAAATATTTTCCATCTCACTATGCATTTATCATCTTTTTCACATTGTATATTTTCTATTTACATGAAAAATAAACAGTTAGACAGCTGCTTCAATTGATGCCATTGTCTTATAATTTTGTGCCATCATGGGCTTATTGAAAATGAAAAAACTCTTTTATTAGTTGATTCAAACTATTTTATTTCACTTGAATGAAACTAATAACCAAATAACAAATTTAATGGACAAGGAGATATCACTTTCATTATAAAACAAACTTTAATACTTACTGAATGTAACAAAAATAATTTTTAAATTTAAAATAAAATTCAATATATTTCACATAATATCCTTTTGCTGCTCTTACAACTTGTAGAGTAGAGCAAGAGTGACCAACCTTTTTGGGATGAGGGCCACTATCTGAACAAAAAGATATCATGCGTACCATTTCAAACTTTTCAAGTATTATATATATATATATATATATATATATATAAATAACTATATATATATATATGTATGTACAACACTCCACTTATCAAACAGCTGGCGTATGTGTAAAAAACTCCTGTGACTTTTCAACATTTTACTTAGCAAATTTAAGACGAACTATTACATTACAGATTGACAAGTATAACTTTTGAGGTGCTTATATGATTTACAGTCTTTATTATGTAAAGAATTCCCTATACACAGATGATGCTCTTTCGCAATAGATACTTTTCCAACTCTTTTCCATTCTTTACTGCAGAAATTTTGGATTCATTTTCATGAGTCTCGCAATTTGACTTTTTCCTTGAAACGGGGAAATCTTCTTGAGTCTATCACTTTCAATAAGATCACTCCAAATATCCGTCCTTTGCGTACGTTTTTATTATGTACTAAACTTTTGAAAGAATCTATTTTTCATTTTCTGCCGTATCTCTCTTAGATTTTTTTTATCTTTCTCTATTTTCACAATTAATATTTCCACCTTTTCAAAAATTTAAATCAAGCAAAAATAAATTTAAACACATTTCAGTTTGACTTGAGTTTAGTTTTATATTTTTGACTTGAACTCATGTCAGAAATCAATAACCTTTTTACTTTTTACGTAGTGAAGATGTGTGGGTATGGCAGTGTCAGTTAAAATAACTGACCTATATTTTATTTTAGCAGTAAAAGTATTTATAAAATTATTAATGTGACATTTTATTGAAGTAAAATAAAACTATTTTGATCATTGAAGAAATTAACTTTATTTCATATTTCGATTGTGATTTTAGTAGCTCTATTTTTTTTTTTGAAAATTAATGAGTGACAAAATCGAATTTTATTACTGTTCCAATTTTTTTTGTTTCTCACTGTATAAAATAGGCGGAACGTAGACCCCTTACTTATTGAAAAAAAAATTAGAAGCTTATACACAAAGTGTTCCCAAAAATGAAGCGAATTTGAAACAACCCTCGGTCTATTCAATTTAAATACCTTGTAAAGAAAAATCCTAAAATCTCGTTCTCAGAGTCCTTAAGTTCCAAAAGAAAGATTAACGTATACATATTTTACCTTCCGAACATTGCTTTTTCCCAATTTCTCTTTTTAAAGAACAGGTGCTTAGAAAAAATATTCTGTGCTCATTAGCGAGGTAAAAAAAAAATTAATTACTGGGGGAACAATACTTCCTTTCAGCGTCATCGATACAACAAAAAAGACATCTATATTGTTCAAGTGTTCGAGTAAAACTTTTAACCCTTTCAGGAGTGGTAGTATGTTTATTATACCGCATATTTAGCATCCTAAAAATCTCTCCAAAATACCTTTCTTCCCCACATATTTATCTTCAAATGGTAGCTTATAGAGTTATTTACTTAAATTATATGACACAATGAAGAGTGATTACAAAATTATAGCTTTGAATCTAATGAAAGTTCCTAATAAGTCGTTGTTTTATCCCTTACAGAAATGTTTCTGAAATTAATTGAAAATTTTATTTTCATCAGCTAACCAATCTACATGTTTGAAACGTTATGTAAATACTGCTAATTACTCATAACAAAATACATAAAGTATTCGTTTCATACTTCAAATTAAGTGGTATAAAATTTATACCACCGCCCACACAGAGGTAAATTTTTGAATCAGACTGATATGTGACGGTTCACTGTATTACAGTGAAAGATAGAGGTCCTAAATATGTTATAAAGTGTCAGTGAAGCAAAAATCAGACATATTCTCCGATGAAAAGAAATTTAAATCAGGAAAAAAGTCCTATAGCAAAGTTATGCAAAGAACAGATATAGCCACCTACGGTGCGTTTTTTTTTATAATTATTATTAAATTACTTAGTTAAATAAAAGAATTAAAAGGAAACAATGAAATTTATAGAAATGAAAAATGGTAAACTTTTCCGATATTAAAATTAAAAAAACGATAAATTATTAAATTGAATATGTTTAAGATAAATTTAATTAAAATTAAAACAAATGATAAATTTTAAAAAAAAATTAAATATAAATATTAGCTACATATAATTAAAGTTAAAGCAAACGAAAAATTATTAAATTAAATATATTTAAAATAAATCTAATTAAAAATGAAGCAAACGATAAAAAATTGAAAAGTGATCTGGTACTTCAAAACGCTTTATCTAAAACAATAGTCCCTTGGATAGCTAATAAGAATTTACCCACGAAAAGACAACAAGCAAAAGCTCGGGGGAGGAAAAGGTTTTCTCAAAACCTAAACTATCGCAAAAAATCTAACAAGGCAAAGACGGAGGAGAGTCTTCTTTGGCATCTAAGATAGAACTAACTGGAAACAGCAGATGAGGGATTGGTGTTGTTGAATGACATGAGAATTGCAAACGATAATTAACGTATAGTGTTAGCATGAAATAAAAGTAGACGATAAGCTGCCGACAATTGATGGACGGCAGTAGGGGTTTATAGCCTCTAGCGGTGAACGTTTTCAAAGAATCTAAGTAAACTAAAATGTAAATCATTGAAGAAAGGTAAAGATACAATACAGCAAAGAATTCCCCGCTTCATAAGAAGAACAAAACCCTCAGGGTAAAACCCATAAATACTTCAAAATAAGGAGGGATGACCTTTTTTTTCCTTTTGACACATCTATCCGTCATATATATGAGAAGGTATGCTTCGAATGCCAACATTTACTACGGACAGCTAGTTTTGGAACTCTTACGGATCTACGCTTATTCTTAATTTTATTTGTAGTAGCCTTATAATCTAGTTTTAATTAGTTTCTGAAATATATATATTTCTAAAAATAATTCTTAACAGAAGGCCAAACGGGATCTTTTGATTGAAAAAAACTTTTTTGGTTTAAAGAGCTCCCTTCTGATGCATCGGAGTTACCTTCAGAAACAGGCGAGGAAGAAAATATCTTTACAGTATAAACAATAAATAATATACCTTATTTTGAAAAACAAATCCTTATATTGGTCAATAATAATTTTTTGAATATATTTACAATATTTTCATCTCATTTTTCTTTAAAGTAGTTCTCATTCATTTACACTCTTTTTCCACTGTTCTCATAAATGCATCATTTAATAATAACGAATCAGCATATTGAGAATAGAGAGGGTGTTCCAGAGTGGCAACATTATGCATTGCGTTGTATTTTTTATCGATCTGAGAGAGATGTACCGAATCACTGTCAAACAAAGTAAATGAATCATTTTCTGCCCATTTCCAATGCGTTTTTTCCGCATTACATTTCTAACTTGGAATTTCCACTTAAATCTTCTTTTTGAAAGTTGCTTGTCTGCTCATGGGCGCAATTTGTCGAACGCGCTTAACACTGCCGTCTTCGGTGAATGCAGAAGAATACTCACTGAGAAGATCATCTTCAATTTTTGAGTGACCATGACGAAAATGTAAGTGTTTTTTTTTCATTGCGTCCTATCCTCGACCTCTGAAAGTGGTGATTTCTCAAGATAAACATAAAATTTGATGTTGGCATTCTGTTCTGAAGTCGACAATTCAAAATCTCCCGAATGCAAACACCACTTTTTCAGATACAAGATGTAGCTTTCATCGACAGTAACGGAAACGGTTGCCTGCTGGCTAAGTGTTTTTCTTAGTAGTGCTTCTAGCCTCAGAAAGTGAAAATTTTCTTCCAACGAATATCTGTTTAACAGTTGATTTACCATGCCGAGAACCTTTTGAACCTTGTAGTATACAAGTAACGAATATTACGTATTAAATATACACTCTTAATTGTGTCAGCACAAAACTTACATACGTGGCCACAGCGGATGAAAGCCTAACTTTCTCGACATTTTTTCAATTCCAATTATTTTTCCTTTTTCGAAAATGTTTCTGAATGCATGCAAATTACTGATGCTCAGTTGCTTTACAGAAATAGTTATGTATTCAAAATATCGCTTTTATGTGCTGCATGTTTCCTAACAGTATTTTGTGTCAGAAGCTGAATCATGGAGCTCAATAAAGAACAGTTCGAAATTCTTACTTTGTCGCGATATAGAAAATTCGCATACAATAAGTTTTTTCTTGCATTTATTTAAGCAAGATCAGATAGCAAAATTTTGGTCTAACAAGGATTCATTCGTAAGTCGTAGATTCCTGATATCCCTAAAACATTCCCAAAGAAAAAATTTGAATTGAGAGGAGAATATTCTAGCATATCCTTCTAACATCTTAAATACCGAGGAGTGAATATCCGGTAGTATTATATATCAGATCTTTAAAGTTTAAGTATAATTCTGAATTAATAGTTCCTCACCAATAGACCTTAAAGTTTGCTTGTTGTTTTTTGCATATTGAACATTTCCTAATGTGTGATTTATTTGTGCCTGCCTCGTAATATTCAGCCACAGTGAAATGTCGAGGTTGACATATGAATCGGAGCCACATTCAACCAAGTCACGAGAGCATATGAATTTTGAGTCCCGACAAATTTAACGTTATATCTACACGATGCATCTTTTGTAGAAGTAGAATAAGATTATGCGGCACAATGAAACATCGCCGGGCATGAGCTCGATGACGGGAAACTATCGTTATCGTCTCTAGAGCGACTTTAATTGAAAACATACCAATTTCTGTTAAGACCTCAGTGTATAGCAACCATCCAGTGGGGGCCAAGAAATGGCGCTATTACATATTTCTAATATGCGAGGTATGGCTATTAAATAACGAGATTGATGCTGTGAAACATTTTTTGACGTAATGCTTATTTACTTACTATCACTTTTAACATATAGCCCTTCTTTATCCCCACAACATCCCATGCGAATCTTCCACCCGTTGGAAACTGTAATGGAATTCTTCCGTCAACTTCTTCAGGACGTGCACCTCTTTCTCTTTCACAGCTTCAATGGACTTAAGATTTGTTCCTTTTAATATTAATTTCACCTTGGGAAACAGATAGAAGTCGCATGACACAAGGTACGGTGAATAAGGTGAATGGCTTAACACTGGGGTGGTGCACTTGGCGAGACACCTCTTGACAGGAATTGTGGAATGAACCGGCGTATTGTCTTGGCGGAAAATTTTACCGTACGTATTCTTTGTAAATTCCTATAGTCACAGCAATAGCACAAATACTTATCCGACGGTCAGATGAAACCAGATTAAAAATTGTTTTGATCGGTAATCTGCTTTATCCATTTTTGATGTGGAAGGAAGACCCAAGCATGAATAATTTTCAGCGTCTTGAAGACACTTAAGCCACTAAGAAATACGTGCACGCGATAAGCATTCACTATTATACACTTCTTTCAATAAACTACCAGTAACGGATTTCCTAAATTCTTGTGAAATTTCACAACAATTCTTTGCTAACTTATCTTTTTTCTGAGAAAACAAAAAGAAAATAACTCGAATGTGAACAAATACCATGAGTACTAATTTGTTTACAGAAACGAGAGGCACTGCATTCTAAAGAAAAAACTTCAGCTAAACAGCTGTCCGTCGCATACATACTTCTGTAACAACGTCAGTGTCGTTATTTAATAGCCTCACCTCGCAAGATGAAGAATGTCTGCTTACATAGGGTGATTTGAATAAAGATGTTTTTCAAACAGATGCAAGGGAGAAGGTACCCTTTTGGGGCTTACCTTCTTTAGGCAGGTACACGTATCATATTCTTCATTTAACGAGGTGATCTTGTTTTCCATGTTTTTAGTCTATGGTAAAAACGGATGACGCTCCCCTAGGATACGCACGCGATCCTTCTTTATTTTTGAACCTTCTTCTTGTTAATTAATTTTTGCCTTCTTCATTTGTTCTGCCTAGGTTACAGGTTAAATAAATGTTTTGCGCAGCTTAATCAAAGTTGAATTCTGCACCATAAACCGTGTCACTCTCTCAGTTTCAAATAGCGCTCTTGATTTTAGCTTCATAATTGGAGTTTATATTCCCTTTCTTAACAGCTTTAACGGCTTCTATTGAATTAAAATCATCCAAAAGAAAGGATAATATATTATTTAAAAATTGAATATGTATCATGTAGAGCAAAGTAAAATAGAAATTATGACGTATTTTGTTTAAAAATTAAATTTTGTTAATCGTGTTAAAATGAGGAAGTTTTATGTCTTACAGACGGGTGTGGGTGATTGCGGTAGCATAGTGTTCACGGTCCCAGCCGATTGTTTCCTTTGAATCGTTTGTTCGAGCCCTGATGCTACAAAAGAATTGCCATGCTACAGGGCCGATGCACGTTAATTCTGGTCGAGGTCCAATGCCCTGCCGTTGGTGTGGAGAGGACGTTTGGTAAGGGAGGTAATAACTCAGGTGCCGTCCCCTCGTGTTGCTTCTAGTGAGACGTTAATAAATAACCATCATCACCACTGACAAACGTGGTAGAAGTGTCGTCATAGTGATGAGCTTATAAAGAACAAGCCGCATGTTAGAGTCCTAATTCATCTAAATGTCTTCCATATAGCAGAGCTGATGTATGTTTAATGCAACTGAGCCTCACAAATCCCCACGAGTATGCAATGCAAAATTAAAGCAAGAGAAGTACCAAGTAAGGCGTTGTATTCGTCATTTGATTGTGAGTTTAAATTATACAAAGATTCGTCATCAACACGTTAAATCGAGGAAATTAAATCAAATGTCAATATATTATTTGCTAATCTCGAATACTTCACATCATTAAAATTATTCCTTCCTTCCACTATTTACGCAAGAACTTTTTCAAGCAATTTATCCATCCAACCAATGTTAATATTAAATGGCCATTTAAAGATGAGTTTTCAATTTTCTTCTTCAGTCACCAGTTGGGAATGAAAGGAAACACTCGAGAATTCAGCTTCCTTTCCCGCTTTATCAATGGTTTGATTTTTGTTAACAGTGCTTTCATCCCATCTATCGATTTCTACGATCAGCTCATCCAATAAAACAACTAAGTTTGTTCCAGGATGAGATTCAAATCACCAAAGCAGTTTACACATTTCATTAAGCGAATTGATGGTTTCGTTCTGTTTCGCACTACGGAGACAAAGATGTTCTTCTGTGTTAGAACTAAGTTGATAATATTAATGAACTACGGTAGAAGAAATGCGTCTTTTCATTTCAAATTAAAACCCGAATTTCCATGATTAATTAAATTAATGAACGGAGACCTGCAACATAAATATCAATTAAAATAGTGGAGCAACGAAAATGTGTTCGTTAAGATAAGATTTCTTAAGACTCCATCCTGTAGATATCTTGATAATTTTTTAAAAACAAATCTGCATTTAAATGGAGCAAACTTTTATTAATACTCTTACGGTATAAATAATAGAATTTTGAAACACAAATAATTCACTTGAATAGGAAATCAAATCTATGCATAAAAAACGTTCGCAGTATTCGAGTTATCAACGATTTCAGGAATCGCAGTTGGTGATTTCAAAGAGTTAAAAGTTTGAGTTTTGATATCAATAAAAAACCCTTCTTGTAGCTTTACTTAAGGTGTTGTAAGTTAAACAGAAAAGTTTTACCCTTCCTTCCCCGTGGAGAGGAAGTAGAGAGAGAAAAGTACTAATTTAGGTGTTGACATTGTCGTTTGATTGTGGTTTAAAATTACGAAAACGCTGTCATCACGCCCCCTCAGAGCTTACTGCCTGTGATAAACATTGGTGAAGCACCTCCGGGTATCCTAGCAACCCTTCTGTATTTTTGAACTTCCATCTTGTTGACTAATTTTTACATTTTCTTAATTTATTTTGTTTGGATGAGAGTTTACACAAAAAAAGCGCTCTCAGCCAGATTTGGCTTTTGCGCTTTAAATTCTGTCAATCGCCCATTGTCAAGCAGCCTTCCTGTATGAAAATTCAATGAAATCAATCAATTAGCTCCCGAAACTTAAATTACTTGCTTGCTAATGGGTGAAGAGTAAGATATTACATGCAATTCAATTTTAATAATTATATTTTAATTGTATTTGGGATATATTTTGTTGTTCAGTACGTAATTTGAACTCATCATCAGTTCATCAAATACTTGCAGCGGTTCGCCAACAGGCAGATTAGTCAACGATTGTGGAGACCACCAAACAGGTTCTGCGGGCGCTCCTCGCCAAAGGCAGCAACCCTGGAGCTCGCTCTACTTCACTTCCAAGAAGTGATTCATTCTCTCTCTTTCGACTTGCGCACTAACTTGATGCTCGCTTGGAGCTCGTTGTACGAAGTTCAATGGTGTGTAAATAAATAAATATTAGAATGTTTAGCATGTGCCACTGTTCTAACCAAAACCCGCAGCATACTTTAAATGTATTCCTCTATACTATATACAGGCTTAAAATCACGATCCAATCACCAATAGCTTTCCGTAAATTCAAATCAACGTGCTTGATGTCAATATTATAGATAAATAGCTTCCTATTCAAAACTCTCGCAAACAAACAATACTAGTTTTTGACATTAAAACAATTACTCTTAAATTGTATGTACAATTTATTTTAAATTCCAAATCAATAAAAGAAGTTATAACTTGTTGTATAGTTCTTTATATATAATACAAGCAATACAACTTATTTGGGATATATTCACTTCAGCAAATTTGTAAATAATATGTACGTAATGGTAACAATTGGAGATCAATGTTATTTTCTTATATATCGTACTAATACTATCGTAAGCTAACACGATACATTTTAGTGCGTTTTAACTGCGTGATTGAAAAACTGCAGATGATTGTCAAAAGGAGGAAGAAGTTATATCATATATATATATATATATATATATATATATATATATATATATATGATTTTGAATGATACATATTTAACTTTGTTGCTTAACAAATGTAAGGAGTCTTGAGTATACGAGTAAAAGACAATCACTGGGGAGGAAAATACAGATTTTCTAGTTAATATTGGAAAAATTGTACCATATATTCATTAATATGTTAATTGTAGTTATCGTAATTCGTCAAAAGAAATGATTAACCGCAGAAGAAAATATAAATGTTTATCCAACTTTATTCATGATACTTTTGCAACTGAACTCCCAATTTAAAGATTTTTTCTTAATTTCAAAAATACCGAAATTAAGTTCACCATAATACCTTACAGAAAATAACTTATATGTTAAACTCGGAATTAAGTAGCAATACATTTTTCTTGTTGTAACATCATTCATCTTCATATATTAAGAAAAGTTAAATTGTTCTGATTTGCGCAACGAATTTTTTTTCCTTTGGTTATTCAAAAATGAAATGCATGTATTTTATTATGTTTGGGAAACTTTACGGCTATGTGTAGGGGTGTTCAGAATATTTCTCTTAAGAAAAATAAAGCTTAGTCTGATTAAAACAAATAAATCAAATTTTGCATTATGTCAGTAGTAATCAAAGCGAAATTTTACTACAGGGAAACAGGTAATAGTTCATCTTCCTTAAAATTGTACTTCCACACATTAAAATATTAAAATAAATTACAAAGAAGGTAATTTTTTATTGACATTTCTGATCATATTTTATTTCAATTTCGCATAAAGAAGGGCTTTTAAATCATCTTCGAAGAAAGAATCTTTCACTAAGCAAGACTACAAATTATATTCCAAATGCATTACTTAAGGAATGCAATGGCCGCCTCATTAATGCCAATTCTTTTGAAATAAACAAATTCATTTAAAAAAGTAAATAGTTTTAATTCTTGAGATTTATGGTCGAATATTTTTAGATATTCTCTAAACAGAGAGAGAGAGAGAGAGAGGAAGAGCAGAAGCCCGAGAAATCATTGAGTATTTGGAATGAGTCCTTGATTGCTTATTTTAAAACGATAGATGATTATGTAATCAGCGATAAAACCCAAATCGAACTACTTTTTCCTTCCAGCCTGACAATGAACTATATAGAATGGATTAAATAGTTTTATATTTTAAAATCATTTTATTAAGACGAGTACAGGATAGTATATATAGATATACACTTAAATATCAATCTATATCTTCATAACCGAATAATTATTTGATAGTTTTTTCCCCCATCAATTAATAACTTTTTAATCGCTCCAAAAATGTAAGATTAAATTAAATATACAGTGAATATAGAGATATACTGGTGACTTATCATTGTTAAATAAACATATTCCGTCGTTACTCATTATAATATAATGGTAGAGTTCAATAACTAATTGGAAATCCATTGTTTCTCAAACTGTAGGGAGAAAATATAGATGTTAAGTGCTGATAGTCACGTGCCCGCGGCCTGCGAATCGAGTTGTGGGTCTGAGTCCTAATGTCACTTAAGATCATTGCTTAGGGGAGTTGATACCTCTGATATTGCTCAAACTCTTCCAATTGTTGTGCTAGGGCAGTTAGGAGAGTGGTGTGACGTTTTCGCCACTTCACTGAGTGTCAAAATAATAAAGACCGTTGCCTTTAGCCAACGTGCAGTTTTTAAATGTGATGTTAATAAATAATCAACAAACTTGAACTATAAGGCATGCCTCTAGAGGAGGCATGAAATAATTAAAGAGTGTAAAGCATTTTCTTCATCATTTCATTCTATCGTTCTCTTTCAGTCTAATAATACTTGTCAATAATTACTTTCCTCGAACTGAAGATACCTAAGAACTAGACAAAATACTTTATTAATCCTTGAATAATCGATAAGGTCGCTCTTTCTCGGATCCCACTTAACTCAACAATCCTAGATTATGATTTAAATTTGAAGTCTCAGCTTACCAAACCACTCATTCTGATTACAGCAATTCTTACTAACTGTAGCTTCGAAATTTGGTATTAAGACTAAGAATATAACTTCAATCCAAAAGACAAATTACTCCAAAGCTCTCGAGGTTAGTGATGAGAAAAACACGAATAGTCCAACGTTACAAGGGGAGTGCGTTGGCATCAAGAAAATTTTATTTAAGTACATGTTACAGAATATTTTGCTTAAAAAATAATGGAAGTTTGAAAGTCGTAGACGGATGACGTGAATAAAATGAATGTGGAAATTTTTATCTGAAATATTACAAGATCAGTCATGCTCTACTGTTTTAAGATGTCATAAGAACGTTACATTCTTCAAACCAGCAAGAAACTGTATGAAAAATAAAATTGCACTGCCTTTAGGTATCTAGCTAACATCTGTTTAGATATTTTGTTACAAAGGAATCTATGAAAAAATTGGAATATATTCTAATTAGCATTTTCCCATAGTGATTCGTAAAAAGCACTTTAAGATATAAGTTAAACAAAATTACAAGTTTTGGAGCTTATATGCAGGGTATTTCGAAACTCATGGGCAAAAATTTAAGGGGTGATAGAAAACATCTAAAGAAGCAATTTTTATAATACAATGCACAGATGGAAAGCAAGATGTGAACCGCTAGATGGCGCTGTAACGGAAAACATAGTGCCAGAATTTTCTTACATATCGTAATTTTTACCGTGGATTTTCGGAGGCATGGAGACGTTCAAAAATCAAGAAAAGGCCAAGTCTCCCGAAATACCCGTTAGAAATGAAGATGTGTATGAAAACTCGCTATTTATGTTATCTGTTAAGGACTGTCTAGCGGTTCACCATTTGCACCCCCCTGTGCATTTTTCGGTCAAAATTGCTAATTAATAGGCTTTCTATCACCCCTTAAATTTTTACCCGTGAGTTTCAAAACACCCTACATATTTTGAGATATTAAAATTACTTTAAGGTGTGAAAATTTACTTATAAAAATTGACTTCACCCACAGTTTCCTATTTCTTCTTAAATTTCAATTGTAAAGCTTTAAAAGCCATTAAGTTAGGATTTATTGGAAACTTGGTGCTTTATTTTCTTTCCATAAGCCTAAATGGAGATTCGAAATTTTTTCTATTATGGGATCAATTGCAAGGCCATTAACGGTTTCATCCATCAACCTTTAGATTGGAGATTTACCATTTTTGTTTCTTATAAAAAAAACTCTACTTTATGAAGAGTATTCACGGTAAGAATTTGTTAAAAGATATTGGTTCTCTAGATGGAGAAATGTTATTCTTTTGTGCTCTGATGCAATTTATTCTTATTAAAGAAATGTTTTATCGTATTATATTGATATTTGTTTCTCTGTTATAATAAATCTTTTTTGAAAGGAAGTGGCTTTTGTTTTCTATTCAGTTATTAGTTAAACGTTTGTATTCATAAATATTTCTCAAGTATTGGAAAAAATATCATTTGAACATTATGCTTCTTAATACATTCGGTATTTGAGTTATTACTGATTGAAAAAAACCAGTTGTCAATAAAACTTATTACTAAAAATATACCAGAGGCCAATAAAATCTATTAATGACTTGTAAACCAGAAGTCAGTTGCACTTGTTTTATTTGCTTTAACTTTTCCTCATTAGAATTGAAAATAAATTTTCGGTAATGTTTTATTGTAAAAAAATTCATTTTGATTCCAAACAAAGACTGTATCAAAAAATTTACAGTCTAAAGGAATTGCTCAACGAATGTCAAATCGTTAAATTTCATAAGATATTGATAAGATATCGAAAATATAATAGCAAGATTTGAATACAATGTTCTCGTGAAAAGGTGTTTTTAAAGTTACTGTGAAATACTTTTCAGTTAAATAATCACATCGGAAGACAGAAAAGGGAAATGAAATGACCAAATAAGAGAAAAAAAATAAAGAAAGATAGCCAGGGTATCCTGGAGACGCATCATCTACGTATTCCAAAAGAAGAAAGAATACATTAATAGGTTATCTACTTGCAAATTAGATATAACACTAGGGCTATTTTAGTAACGGACTTCGTAATTTTGAGTCTCGGTCAAATGATGCAGACGGCACTAACTAGCACTCTCCTTATCAAGCATCCATACATTGTCAGCGTAAATATTCTGACACTCATAAAGTGCATCAATCCCGCTAGACAATGTGTCTTTAGTAACATAAGAATTCAAATCTACTGCAGGAGAGAAACTATGCCAGCCATGAGCCCAAGATCATGACTATTAGATTATTTTGTCCATTAAGGTAAGATGGAAAAATCTCGATAAGGTATTCAGCATTTTTGCATTAGTTAAATATTTATTGTTTTAAGGCTCTGAAATTAAATAGGAATTTCTTAAGATATTTTTAATATGTAGCGCAGTGAGTATGTTTTGGAATACAAAGCAAAACTATTAGAAGTTTCACAAAGTGATTTTTTATTATTTATTTAAACAACACAATAAAAACACAAACAGATAAACCTAAATAGAAATACATGTATTTGTAGTGCATACGATGAGGTTTTATTGAAGACTCAGCCTCTCAGAGGTGAGCTAAAGACGTTTTCAGAAAAACTTAAGTTTGATTCCCTGTTATAACCCAGGAGTGTCATTGCATTTGTTCAGGCAGAGTCGTTCATTCAGACATAGGGTATGGAAGTGGTATCCCCCATATTGCGGTTAACAGCCTTTGTTATCCTAAATCCCTTAAAATCAAACTATAAGTCAAATAATCTGCCATATTAATTGTCCTTAGAATTATTGCTTCAGAATTTCATACATTTTTCAGTTTGTGTTATTTCAGTTTGTGTTACGTGTACGATCGTCTTTCAAATGCAAAAATATCCACATAATTAAAAAGCAGATCACTAATATCGGCAATTCATATCCCAATATTTCATTAGAATTAATCGTGCTTACAATACATACACTCTATGGCTCATATATAAGTATATCACAAGAAAAAATTTTCTAGAAGCTACTTCTGGTTCTAGTTTTATCTGCAGATATATAGTTTTGTCAATTTGGTGACTTTGTGACCTCACGAACAAATTCGTCGCGAAGGTTTCTTAAAGATCATCTCAACTTGCCCAGCCTTACCTCTAGGTATATTCTTCCATTATCTGTAAAACGGTTTATCTAGCAATAATTGTCACTCTGAAGGGAAGACAACGATGCTCCATTTTTCTGCGTAATAATATAGACCGACTGCTTCTTTATTCTTTATTTTATTTATACGTCTCTGAGAAATTGTTTCGTGACGGTGGTCAAAGAAATGAAAAACAAAATTATCTTTCCCTTCGAGTTTTTAACAAATGTATAGTTTATAATTGATCTCTTGTCAGATTTTCCTCGAAGATAGAGGGAGATCGTAGCTCAGATTGGGACCGCGGCATTGGTTTTCTTTCTGCTTGCAAATCTCAGAATTCGATCGTCTGTTTTATCTTGTGCCCTTGGAGGTTAGTGGTTGGTTTGTACTTTCCGATGATTCATTGAAAGCTCTTAGTAGTAGAAGTTCCAATGAGAGGTTTACGATCACTTGAGAGCCGTTCGGCTCTCTTGTGCATACGCGTCTTACGACATCCGCCTGTAACCTGAGAGATTTGCTTATAGCGCGCCAAAAAGTGAGAATTGAATTAGACTTTTGACCGTTGATATACTCTTTTTAAATATATGAATATTTTATTCTAGATAATAATTTTTCTTTCATCTTTACTGTTTTTACGAACTTATTTGAACGTTATAACACCTACTCTGTAAATAGATTTCTTTCTTATGTTCGAATTTGACTCAAAAAACAAAAGGATAAATGCAATGCATTTTCTAATATAACTGAACATGTTATTTAAAATTTTAGGTAGAACATTTACACCTGTTATGATGTTCACACATAATTTAAAAATTCATTGAACTTTTATTGATTTCTCAGTATTATTTCTGCTCTTCTGGATATTCGTGAAAATTCACATAATTGAATTAGCTTACATGAATTATAGCTTCTAGAAATAACGTATTTTTATATTTTTTTCGTAAATTGAGTTTAGATGTTTATTTCCTTAAAATATATATTCTTTTCCAGTTATGAAACAATAGGTTGGGCAACTGATAATAGCCCTAATAAAAGTAATTCACTAAATTGATCCTAATGCGTATTACTATAAACTTTCCTGATATTTGTTCCATGTGAAAAGTTAAGCCTCAGAAATTACACACCCGAAAATTTATTAAATACTATACACTATTATTCATAACATCACATCTCGGAGCAATAAGGGAGTAATTAATGTCGAACTTCGTAATTTTGAACTATGATCTAGTGACGCGGCAAATGACACAACGCTAATGACAGTTCTTTGAACACTGTTATATAACGTGTCCTTAGTGGCGTCAGGGTTCAAACCCACTACTCGACTAAAACAACGCTAACCATGAGCTGTCGACCATGATAGTTCATGTCCTCAAAATGCAACACATACACATGTTATATGTTCAGAAAAGTATAATGAAGCAACACCGAAAGTTGAAATTTGACCCATTTTACTTTATTTATGCTTATAATTTTACTTCCATATCATTCAAACAAAACCTTACGTCAATAACTCACTTCGGAGAAAAAATATTTAATAAGAAATAGGGGAAGTTAATATAATATCCTTCTCACAGAGGAATATAAATAAATAAAGTATCTTTATTACTTTCTCTTTTTGGAATGAAGACGAAAGAAGGACATAGTTACATCATTCTCGCATTATTTCACAGATATCGAGTGCTGTTTGATATTGAATGAACATTTTCAAGGCCATCTGTAGCTAACCCTTTATCATCGAAGCCTGAATATCTCCCGAGGAATTTTCGGAAGTGTGGTCTCAACCTTCAATTCGCCAGAGGTAAGTAACACATTGAATATCTAACTATGACCAGGATAACCGTCGGATACATTGACCGCTTTCGAAGGGTTCCACAGATTCAGAGAAAAAGATTTCCGATCTCAAGGAAATAAGAGATCTTATGAGTTATAATGTTCGCTAATCTTTACACTTTTAACAGTATATTTTTGTTTGTATATCCTTCTGCAAAACAGTATTATTTAATGATCGTATTTCAAATCGGAACAACCATTTCGAGGTTGTTTATATTCAAGGTCTTTTTAAATGCCTATATAAATAAATAAATATATGATTATGTTAAGAAAAATCAAAAATATTTGTGCTAGATAACTACATTTTTAGTCTAACGCTTATTAAAAAAATCAGAATAATAGTATTAATTAAAAATAGCAAACATTTTCACACGTTCTCTTTCAAGGTCTCACATAAATTAACACGATCTTCCGGGATGACATAGAATTCAATGTGGCTTGCGAACTTAATATAAATATAGTAAAAAAATTCAAATTTTTATAAAAAGATATGATTTAAAAAGTATAAACCTAAATATTCAGAAATATAAACTCTACTATATAATTTATAAAATACACCTATAGTTATATTACTATATAATTTACAAGCATTTTAAGTAATACAATAAATGTATAATATACCAATGCACTTAGGTAATTACCGATATATTAACTACCATAGCTACTTATTTTATATGAGATCAAAACAAGTAATAACACTTCTAGTTTTTATAAGTTGTACATTGCTTTGCATTTAAAATTGTTTTTATGCATTCATTTTTGTCTGGAAATGAAGACCAAAAAGCAATTACATTAACTACACGTGTGCGCGAAATTTCTATTCAACTGGATATTCGTCAAATTATACGTTGTTAAGTGCTATTCCCCATTTCTCCCAAGTCTGTCACCTCTTGAGTATTTATGGTATTATATTATTGGAGTTACACGTGTATACAATATTCAACTCCATAAGATGATAGGAATAGATTAAAAGTCGAGTGCGAAAGATATTTTTTAACATTCATATGAGCATAGCGAGTTAAATTAAAGCTTGTAAAATATTATTCAGCTTCTGAGGCCACACAGGCCACGGAGTTTGTAAAATTTCTCCCCAAAATGACTCTATTTTGTAAATTATTCCTCAAAAAGATGTTACAAAACAAAGCGGCCGTTCAACTGTTGATTTGAAGTAGGTTCCGGAATAAAAATATCCTAAAGCCAAATAGCAGAGACTAATCTCAGTTTTAGCACTTTTTTGTATTCGACACACATTTATTAAAAATGTACATATCGGCCTATTTTAACTGATGCGCGTTTAACTGAGTTTGTATAAACTGCCCTAATAAATCATGGGACTTTCACTGCGAAAAACGGGTATGCAAAATCGAGTAGAAAGTGCTCACTTTTGAATACTTCACATACTCAAAATGGCTCCGATCCCAACGTATTCAAATTTGAGATTCGCACATACTCATTTTTAGTAACAAGCACATATTCAGAATGGCAACCTCACGTACTCACTTTTGAGTACGTCACATACTCAAAATAGTTCCTATCCCAACATACTCATATTTGAGTCTCGCACATACTCATTTTTGTACGTACTCAAAATGGAAACTTCACATACTCATTTCTGAATATAATCTTGTATCAATTATGAGTGTGGAATAGCAAAATGAGTGTCATGTATTTATTTGTGAATCTGTTACTGCATCAAATATGAGAATCAAACAATCCAGTGAGTATGTTTTGAATTTATTTTCCGATACTGTTGTTGTATCGAAAAGGAATTTTAAACAGAAAAATATATATCAATTAAAATTTTCAGGGAAATAAATAAGCGCTCCTTTATTTGCAAGTATCATTTTCTTCATCTTATATATTATTTTACACTTTATGAAGTTTTTGTTACAAAACTTCCGATTCAATTCGGTTGAATCGAAGTTGGAGGGGGCCTGGCGAACTTTAACTTTCTTTTGGCGATAAATCGCTAATGTGGTCACCATGCAGGTTTGTTTATGGTAACCCTATAAAATCTGTAAAAGGGGATTCGACGTCAACGTCATTCTGGTACTTCATTTGCCTTCCAGGCACGACGCAATCTTTTTTTCTCTCTTTCGGAAGCTCCGAGTTTGTAGTGACTGTAGGGTTTAATGGAGCAGGAGCCAAAGTAGGCTATGCTGCGCCAAACACTAGTTAAAATCTATTTAAAAAGTAACAGCTTTAAAAAACGCAAGACAAACACAAATAACACACAAAAGATAAAAAGTTAAAAAATCAAATGTGGTATAAAAGACCAATATGTCGTAAAAAAGCAAATAAATTATGGTGCGGGTTTTCCCCCACCAAGTCAGATAGATTTAAAACAGATGAATGAAAAAAAGTCCGGCGATGATGATCAAACTCCGGACAGTCAATTAAAATGTGATGAATAGAGTAAGGGACATGACAGAAAGGACACTTGGGAGCATCTTCTCCAAACAAAAGATGTTTGTGTGTAAAACGAGTATGTCCAATGCGAAGGCGAGTCAGTCTGACATCGGCTCTTCGCATTGGAAAAACAGGCCATTCTCCAATTATCGGCTTCACCGAGTGTAATTTGTTGTTAATTTGAAGATTCCACGATTCCTGCCATGTCTGATGAATGAAGCTCCGAGTTTGAAACACCCGCTTTGGCGCCATCTCAAAAAAATCGCCAAGGGGATCCATCAAAGTTCGATTTTACCGAAAATAATTTTAATGCAAATTAAAGTAAGAAGTCACTAAGCTACGATTACGATGTAATATGAATACAGACAAAAAAAAAAACACCTGCAAAGCACAAATAACTACTCACAGAAAATCATTTTCAAATCATAAATCAGAAAATCATGATCAATAACATTTCAACAACATTTTTATATCTTATTTAAAATAATCTTTCTGTAGTTGTGAGCGAGTCACTGGGGAAAAAAATGTAAACAAACACAGACGCGAAAATGAGTATGCGTACATACTCATTTTAATATTCCTTTTATTCTACCGCGTGTAGCGTGGTAAATACGAAATATAG
Source organism: Nephila pilipes (assembly GCA_019974015.1). Taxonomy (NCBI): domain Eukaryota; kingdom Metazoa; phylum Arthropoda; class Arachnida; order Araneae; family Nephilidae; genus Nephila; species Nephila pilipes. Next base: position 158,936 of record BMAW01042636.1, on the reverse strand, counting down.
TTCGAAATATTAAAGCAAACCATATTTGTTTTTGAAACCCACTTTGTAAAATACGTAGTCAGTATATAAAAGGAACTTTTATAGTCCTTATATCTGTAATAATTTTTTGAGAATGCTGATTTCCCACTTTTTTTTGGTTTTGAATACTTGTAATGTTCACATTCGATAAAGGTATACGCTCAAATCTGATACAAACATACTCATTTCAGAATGAGTACGTCTAGGTATTCATTTTTGAGTATTTCTTTTTTCTCCGTGTTCTTTAAAAAATTGTAAAATACAATCAGTATAATATTTATATTTTCATATATTTTTATTGTTGTTTAATAACATTATAAAAGTTTCTTTACTAATAAGAGAAATAAAATAAACTAATGTCTTTTAGACACTGAATAAATTTTTAGGAAAATGAAACACATTATTTATTTTTGAATATTGAGTAGGTTTAGTTTAGCATATTTATAATACTTATATTTTGTTTTTATAAGAGCCAGATCATTCATTTGAGAAAGTCGTGCTACGGCCCCCTCTGTTATATAGTTAAAAGTCGAGCATCAGCTTTACAAACCCGATTGTGAATTTATTTCATATTTTTAACAAGCGCATACCTGGTATCGAGCTCTTGTCAAACGATGTTTGTGCTGAGTCGCGCGTTCGAGTCCTGATTTCAAAGTAGACCTACCCTTTTGAGATGTTGATGTACGTCAGGATTCAAACTCATCATAATGTTGAGGTATTGTCGTATCGTGGAGTTAGAGAATGTGTATATCGTCATCTGACTGTAATTAAAAATTAAGAAGCGTATTGCTTATGGTGATGAAATTTTGTGTCGGGCAGACGAAATAGGATACGGAAAAAGTTTAAAAAGCAAATTAAAATATATTTTACTCATATTTTGTCAAAAGAAAGAAGCCTTTGATGTATTTAATCTCTATTTTTTGATATAACTTTTATTTATATTAATTTCTGACATATTTCTTAAGTTCGCCAATTTGTATCCGATAAAACGAGAAAAATATTTTCGATTTTTCAATACTTTGAAATCTGGAAAGTAATCGCATAAGTTTCCAGTTAAAAAATACGGGAAAAGAAGCTTTGGTTCACAAATTATCTGTTTGTAGGCGGCCCCTTGACTCAGTCGAAAACGGAAAAGAGAAAAATAAAATAGAAGCAAAACATACCTTTTCGTAAAAGAAAGACTATAAACAAACTTTTGTTCGGTTAGAAAAAGAAGCTTGAGAAAAGTTTTGAGGAAAATACCTTACACGGTAAGGAAAAATGTAAAGGTAAGGAACAAATTCCTGCATTCAATATACTCACCACTTTAAAGGGAATTTAACTATTATTCATAAAAATGGAGGGAAGAATTTTAAATACAGCGACATTAACTAACGTTATGTATCGTCATTGCAGTAAATAATGGAAATATAAAAATTCGGATATTTGAAATGGAAATTGCGAAACAATCTCAAAATATATAGTTGTGCTAAATTTCTTTTTTAAAAAGAAAATTATGGAAGGAAACTTTAAAAATATACATTTTTGATGTATTTCAATGTAAACTAAAGGGAAGCCTTGGCATTTCTTTCTTTACAATACAGCAGATATCTTTGCTTCAAATGCTTTGTTACGATAAATAGTATGCTTGAGATTTTTTACGCATTAATATGTTTTAAAATAGATTTTATGAAATAAAAATTGTTTTCTCCAAAATGATACGGGTCTTTTCATCTCAAACATCAAGTATAATTTTTGTACAAAAAAAATTTTTAAAAAAAGTAAAAGTAACATTTCAAATATACAAACATTTCAGAACATTTTTGAACTTTTCCTACGACCGCGGTAGCCTAGTAATCATGATCGCGGCCTGCATTATTTTCCTTGAATCGTGGAGTCGAGTTCTTATGCAACTAAAGACTCACCGTGTAGCCAAATTGACGCATTTTTAATATGATCAATACCCGAAGTCTTCGCATAGCGTGGTGTGGAAGGTTGGAGAGGGAAGTGCCCTCTCAGCTGTCATCCTCATCACGTTCGGAATTACGAAACCGTTCGCTAATAGTTCTCGTATTGCAACTCAGCTCAACGTTGATAAGCAATCAAAGAATCATACTATTTCTGTAATTGCTAATATTTCTATTTCTAAGCAACAGGAATTAAAATCGAGTTTATAACAAATATTTTTTTCTTCGAAAAGCTTTTTTTTTTCTGACGTCACGCCTTAGTTATAGAGATTTTAATTAATAATATATATATTCACACTTCCTTTAATTTTTGTTACATTTTGAAAACTTCAGATAATTTGATCATTTTTCTGGTAATGTACGCGTTTTAATATCTTATCTAACAAATTATGCTCAACTGAGACAAAAGAAATTCAGAGAAATCAGCTTAAAACATGATTTTAAAAGTGTAACAATACATTGTTGTTCAGTATTCGTTTCAGCTGCTTCAATATTTGCATTCTTAAGTGAAGAAAAAGAATATTTTTCAGACTCTTTTCTTAAAAACAAGCATGGGTTACAATCAATGTCATAGCGAGAAAAATATTCATCAATAAAAATTTATAATTTTAATGATTTATTACATTTTGCTATTTTTGTAGAGTAATTTATCACTTTTGCTAGAATAGAAGCCGGTTAATAAGGCGAAAGTAATTAATAATGAATTATTAAATACATAAATGAGAAAAAGTCAGCTTGTCACTTAAAGAATAATTGTCTTGGAACTGTCAATTTCTCTACGGAGGAAAATTTAGTTTTTATACTAATTAGGTTTTAAATAAAAATAAAGCAGTAATTTACTCACTCTCTCTTTTTAGATTCTATTCATTTTCAAAAATTTGTATAAATACGGATATCTTAAGGCTACATTGATGAAAAATTACTTAAATATTTTTAATTAGTTAATACGAATTCACGGGAAAGGGTGCATGTTCTCAGAGAGGCCAGAAAGTTCTCAGGTAGTGGAAATCCTTAAGGGCCTACCTCCTTTAAGAAAATACAGGAATTTCGATCACAAGATCCGTGAGGGACCTTTCCTGTTTTCCATATGATTTACTGCTTTAGTTAGCATTCATGACACTTCCACGTTATGCCCTAGCGAGTTTTCTTTATTTTCGATTGTTATCATATTGCTACTTTTCTCTTGCGTTTTGCACATTTAAAGGTTTTAGAATACATTACAATTACACAATTTTACTATTGAACATTTCCTATGACTTTTTAATTAAAACGTTTTTATGTATTTCACTTGGTGTGTGTGTGTCATCAAATTTTTGATCGTCAATTTAACCAACTTCCCATCAAGCCAGAGCTCTGAAACCTTGAGAATTGTTCTTATTCGCCTAACAATGCAATATTTAGACATTTGCGACAAGTTTTAATTAATATTTTCTTCAACAATGAAGTTTAACTCAACCACTTGGCGCGATTTCAAAAATTGGCACCAAACATGGCGATTTTTTTTTTTTTTTGGCTGAATGTTAAGTTCGCTTCGCGGACCAATTTGGCAACATTTGGCAAAATACCGCCAAATAATTCCTGTCTCCAAGGGTGGTTGGGTTAAACTGCATTCCAACCGTTTAATTTACCGGATGAATTAATTCATTTTAGTTAGCTTTAACGTTTTTATGTATTTCACTTGGTGTGTGTCTATCTGTGTGTGTATCAGTGTGTCATCAAATTTTCTATCATTAATTTAACCAACTTCCCATCACGCTAGGGCTCTGAAATTTTGGGAATCGTTCTGATTTGCCTAACAATGCAATATTTAGATATTTGCAATCAGTTTTAACTAATATTTGAATAATTTTCTTTAATAAACTTTGCCACCATATAAAAACGTTGGTTTTTATCTCGAATCATTTTTACTCGCGATGGAGAATTCAGCTAAACAGTACCAATACGCTTCATAATTTAAAACCGCGTGCAGGTGTTGAAGTCTACTTCTAAGCAGGTTCCATCCCCTTGTATTTTTTTTTTTGGTAAACTAATTAGTGTTTAATGCATATTATTGGATACGGTTCTCGAGTCAATACTATTACATGGGCTTTGGTGAAAATTAAGAGAGGTACAGATAGGCTTTACTTGACTGTGGTGCCAGATTACAACGTCCTTCAACAGATCTACAACAACATTGTTTCCAATTAATCAATTATAAAATCTTTAAATGGACTCAAAATAGAGACACTTTGTGGAGGCTTCTGGATTCTCTGCTATACACTTTTTTTTGTAAATTTTTAGGAGTTAAACAGATTTTGAACTCCGGTCAAGTGACGAGGACGACTTCAGTGCTAGTTCCTCCCTCTGAAAACTTTCTCATCACATCAATGGGAGGCTTTTGTACCTCAAAAGTTTAAACTTCCTCAAAACGTCCTCGTCACAACACCCTTGAGGTATTGCGGATTTTTAGAGCAAGCCTATCCAACCCAAAAAACTTTGGCGCCGCTTTAGAAAGGCATTTTCTCCCTGGCGGGCTGCATTACACGCACACACACACACACACTGTTATGATTTCTAAAAAATGATTAGAAAGATAGAGAGGAGAAATTAAATTAAACGATAAGAGACAAAGAAAAATTCTATTGGTTTTCAAATTCAATAGGTATCACAACAAAAAGAATAGTATTTATATCATAATATGAAGCTTCCTATGTTACCCAAGAAAAAAAGAGATTGTACCATTACGACCTTTTCACAAAATCTGAAAAGTATTCTT
>BMAW01042636.1:111699-139430 GCA_019974015.1 Nephila pilipes | reverse complement strand
CATCTAAAGTTCAACTCTTCAAGTCCTTATGGAAAATGGTTATAACATCATAGCGTCTTAAAGAATTGATTTTGACTATTGTAATGGAGCACTATTCTTATGCTTATGGATATAAGGACGATCAGATTTGTATCGCAAATTCCAGAGACAAGAATATCTTTCATCTGCAAAGTAACACTTCTTGTGTTTATGAAAAGGACGATCCTCATAATATTGCCTCTTCAACATACTCAAGAAAAGTTGTTTATATCGGATTGATGCTCCACTCTCATATTATGGATATAAGGACGATCCTGTTTTAATCGCCTTCTTCAAAGACAATGATGAATTTAATCTGTAAGGAAATACTTCTTGTGTTCATGAAAAGGATGTTCCTCCTAATATTGCCTCTTCAACATACGCAAGAAAATATCTTTATACTTATATATTAGGTGCATTTTCAAGGAGAATTTTGACTTATTTTGGAACTGTTATTTAAATTAATCTTATTAATACTTCTAGATGCCATTTTGAAGCTAAGAAATATTGTATTATCTTAGATGAAAGCAAATAAATATCCTTGTTATGGTGCCAATACTGTCTTATTATTTTTGTTTATCTTTATTTTTTAACAGCACTGTATTTTTAAGGAGTTTTTAAGATAAAATATCATTGCTATGTTTAAAACACAGAATTATATTTTTTAAAAGTATTCTTCACACACGCACACTATACTTCCTTTACTCTTACTTTTGTTTATAATAACTTTAGTTAATAATCATTAGCTTATAGTATTAACATTGTCCTGAGACAAAAAGAGATCAGGTTGTACAAACAACAACAATAATTTATTTAAGCTCCTTACTCATGTGTGTCATCTCACTCGCTTACATCAGCTCCGCTCAGGTCAGGTCTGAGGGAATGTGTGGCATCTTACACTCACCCCTTTACAAATGAACGCCCTCTACTAGCGGGCTTTAAGCATGGGAGATAACATTTTGGCCAATCCTGAAATATAATTGTCCCAATTATAGAAGTTTACAACTAACACAAAAAATCATTACACTCAAAAAAATACTTCATATATCATAAATACTAAAATATTAGCTTGACCTTACAATTATAGAATGACATAACTAAATTCCTCATAAAAAATCTTTCTTAAAGCCCTTCAAATAATCAAAGAAGTTATACTTTAAAATCATTAATTATCATACACAAAAATATCAATTGTTAAATTCCTCAAGCACTTAAAATATCAAATATCAATTACCGTATACAAATAAAAATATCAAATATTATTAATTATACACAAATCCATTATTCTTATTCGTACATTTCACTGCATATATAAAGAAAATCTTTTTCACCTTAAGTTGTAATTTTAATTTAAGACTTCAAAAAAAATCTTAGTTATCCTACTGTTTAAAAATATTGTTTCTCTTACATATCAAAATACTAAAATTATCAAAACACTTTAAAGTAGTACTTCTCAACATCTTTTTAAAATGCTGCATGTCACCTTGTTTTTTAAATATATATAGTTCGAATTAGGAATATATATAGTTAGGAATCTTATTAAATCCTTGCAAAACTATTTTCTTTTGTTTCAAAAAGGATCTATAATTAATCAAAATAATACTTTACAAATATTCACTTAGATAAGGACCATTAAATTAATGCAGAGCTAAGACACACATAAGAACTTTCACAATGAAAACTCATAAAAATTTGAAAATAAGGAGTTCATAGCTCTTTTTTGAAATTAAAGTCTCTGATTAAAATAATAATAATAAAATAAATAATTAGAACCGTCTCACCAATTAGTAGTTCCTTTTGTAACACTCATTTTGGGGTTCCGGATTTGTATCGTTGTTTCCATCCCTTTTCATCCTGTAGTAGTTTACTGGACACGCGTTCATCATAGTGGAAATTTGTCCCTTCTGTGTCAGCAAAACCGCAGATTTTGACACTTGCTTCAATCTAACGACCTCTCGTTAAAGAAGTGGAGGGAATTTTCTTTCACCGTTCGTTGTCTATTTGTATGTGTTTCACCTCCTAGCGGTCCTCCCTCAGTCTTTAGCTGGGAGAGTCTGGTTTCTTATCTTCACTTAGCCTTGGGAGGGGGAAGGGAACAAAAATTCTCCCTCATTCAGTGACCGTCGCTCTTGGTCAGTGAAAGTGGTTGCGGTTCTTAAGTTGCATTACCACCCTTCTCTCTCTTTCGCTGCTTCAAGCTGCAAGCTTCCTTATTTTCATTCATACACTGCGGGGAGTCTGAAAAGTCCTCATCGTCTTCATTATCCCCGTGATGGTTTCTCCACGCCTTGAGCTGATTGACGTGAACTGTGGTTGAGTAGAATCGGCCTTTGTGCTTTTCCTCCAACTGAGTAACTCTGCAGGTGTCATTTGGGAGTACCTCTGCTACTATTAACGGTCCTCTGTACTTCACTTGGGTTTTGGTAGGCTCCCCTGTTGGTTTTGCTGGACGTCGAGCAACCATTATCTCTCCTGCTTCAAAGGTTACAGTTCGACACTTCTTCCTGTCGTAATATTTAATTGATTTCCGAATGAATATATATTTTTCTTGAAAGCAGAAATGTTCAACCCTAAGTTGTTTCCAACTTATTCTTTCAGTAAACAGCACGAGGACCCCGTATCAAGGAGGGCAGTGACCTTGTGGTTATTTATGTGCGCAGTTCTCAAGTATCTGTCGGGTGTGGACGACTCCCGGTCACAAAAACTATTAAAATATTCCTTCAGAGCTCATTTTTATATTTTGTGAAATATCTTTTCGTGTGCCCCGACTACCCACATAATGTGCATGGAAAGGGACAATATATGGCCTCATGACCGGAATTATTACAAGTAAAGCACTTTGGTTCTCCTTTATCGTTACTAGTTGCTGAATTAAGGGTTCCAGGGTTATTTGCACGTCTTGTAGAGCATTCTCTAACATTAAAATTTATGGTTCAGTGAGTTTCTCTCTTCTAATTTATTACACCGGGGAATCTATTTGTATTATGATTATAAGACTTTGAATTTGTTCGCGAATAATTTTTGGAATTAGTGCGATAATTTGCAAACTCAAGGTTTTTATATTTTCATGTCCACCAATTTTAATGCCAGTTCTAACGCTTTCATATTCATCTAATTTTTTTTATAGTTCAGTTGCTGTGATAAGTTTCGACCAAGAATCAATAAAATGTTCTCGCATAAAATTTGGGATAGTTAATTCCCCTTAAAGAATCGAAATCGTTTACTTTGAAGCCTGAAAAACAATTGGTTAAAATAGTAACATATTTCAAAACTGAAATCTGTTCATGTATCTTTTGAGTCTCTAGCATGATTAATAAATTTTTGCCTAAGCATTTCAGCACTAAGAATAAATAGCTTTAACAGTAAACTTTTAACGTGTCTGTAATGTTCGCTTCTTCTGATTCCCTGGCGATTAGTCGCATGATTTCAAAGGGTAAGAATCCTAACAAGTAATTGACATAATCTTTTTCCCTAAGCCCAACTGGTTTGGCTTGCCTTTCGAAAAAAATTTAAAATGTAGATATTTTACTGTCTTTTAAATCGAGCTTTTGTACCAGATTTCTTAATTAAAAAGGGCTCTTATTTACTTCTGGACCGATAATATTACTATCAGATCGCATTCAGGACTCCGTTCTATTAGTTTCCATTCTCATTTTTTTAGTTCAAATTGCATCTCCTTATCCCTCTTTTCCGATTCGTTTTGCCATTGCATTTCCCTTTCTTCCCTTTCAATCCTTTCTTCTATTATCCTCTCGAGACATCCTCTCGCGAGTTCTTTTTCGTAGTACTCGTTATTAACTATGATTGCCTTTAATGTCGCATTGGTTGCGTCCGAAGGACACTTTCGCGTAATTCAAGCGCAAGCTCGATTAAATAATTTTTACTTCCATTTCAGAGGAACGACATATTAAATACTATTTTAATACACTTCAAAATTCTTCAAAACAAATAACTTCGGAGCACATTCATAAGGGTAAGCGAAAATTATTTACCTCCTTTTTTTGACTGTTCCTCACAGTTATGTTGGGTAAATCCCTCTTCTGAGAATTTAAGACTTTTCTTCACACACACACACACTTCCTTTACTCTCACGTTTTGTTTATAATAACTTTAATTCACAATCATTAGCTTATAGTGTTACCGTTGTCCTGAGACAAAAAAGAGATTAGGTTGAAAAACAACAATAATTCTTTATTAACTTTTCTTACTCACGAGTGTCACCTCGCTTGCTTACATCAGCTCTGCTCGGAGACTCGGTCAGATCTGAGGCATCTAATACTCACCTCTTTAAGAAAAGAACGCTCTCTACAGGCGGGCTTTAAGTACGGGGGATAACAGATCGGTCAACCGAATTTAGACCCCACCTTTTCCCTTCTTACCCCTAGACAGTGGGTAGTGAGTCATCTCTCTGATTTAATAAAATTACATCTCGTGATTTTAAATCAACATTGAATTTTAAAATAAATTAATTTTTACCAAATATTATTAAATTGAAGGTTTACGAGGAGGCATCATAGAGTTTTACATATTACCAACAAATAACCGAGGTATATGGATGAAATTTATTCTGCTCATTAATTCATCCTTACATACGCAATGTTGTAAATTACAGTTCTTCACTTGTTGATTATTTAGGTTTCAGGAAGACGTAGATTGAAGCAGCCTGCAGTATGTAGAAGACAGTTCAATCAATTATGTTCTACGAAGACGGCCTTTTCGAAAGCTCAAGAAATTATTAAATTCACAGAATATACAAATATACAGAATGGCAACGTAACGAAGTTTTAAGAATAATAAATAAAAACAAAATTTATAATCACCTTATTTTTTATCAAAGATAATTATTAAAACCTGAAGATATTTCCAATTCCTTCAATCTACGGCTTACTGAAACTAACTAAATCGACATGAATAGCTGAAATTTGCAGCAGAATGTACACAAGGATCAATTAATAAATTTTATTTAGTTATATCTCAGTTATTTATTAGTTTTAATAAAGACTGTGATATCTCTTCGTATCAAAGGATTTAAATGAACTCATTCTCAGTACGAAACCAACAATGTACTAACTTAATAAGATAATCTTGGTTTTGAGTGTATGAAGGCTATTATCTCGCAATATAGAATCATCCTACACATAGGAAATGCTTTCTTAAATCTCTCTTTTATATATTCTTGTATTTAAAATGTTTTAAAATTTCTCTTATTTATTTAACATTCAATTCTTAAACTACCAACAACAGTGTTTGAAAGTACTCTAGATTATTCAAAATAATTCCTCTGATTTTAAAATTCTATATTTTTGCATGAAAAAGAAATGGAACGATATGTAATAAATGAATACAAAACGAAAATATAGAAGTGTTTCTTACAAGAGTTCGATATAAGTTCCTTTAGTTACATGTATTATATTATTCGATATGTATATTCCTGACACACATGTTGTTAAGTGTCAGTGGTAATTGATTGCACAGCAGCAGAAATCCGTTATTTAAATGCAAATAAATTTGTGGGTTGTGGTGGCGCATTTTCTTTATCTTTTACAAACCCCAAAATACTACATCGCATGGGCTATATCAAGTGGCTTTGGCAGCCAGCCATGTAACATCAAGTCATTTGATCTACCGTGACTGATCCAACTGCTAAGTAGTTCCATGAAAGCTTCAAAAAGAGCTTTCGTGAAATAGCTTCACTATGAACACTCGAACCCTATCTATTTTCCCCAATTCAAAACTTCCACAGTCTTCCTTTGTATTCATGTATTACTTGTGTGTAGTTTAAGAAAGTATGAAATTTTAAAATTGAACGAATCACTTAAAATAACCTTGTATTTTAGTTATCTTGTATTAGTTTTAATTTACTTTTGGATATGTGTAGATCCATATTGTCAAGTTCTACAACAGATTTCAACCACATCGAGGATAAAAACACTGAAGGGTCGAGTAACTCAAAAAGATTCGTTTTCATTACTCGTAAAATATCTGATTACCGTCCTTTATCATTTCTGTCCTTATGGTATTTTTTTAATTGATCTTCCATAGATACTTATGAAGTGATTTTGAACGTATTCAATAGGACTACCATCTACCACCCATTTTGATATTGTGAACGTAATGTTAAACCTGAAGAATTAGTAATTTCTTCCCAAATGTATACATTTTTTTTATCTATTCTAATGTAAAAAGTTCATCCGAAAGAGTAAAACATAATGAAGGTCTTCAAATTTTTAGAAGTAATTTTATGCCCATTTTAATTATTTGTTTGTGGATTTTACGGTCTTCAAAAATATTTAAAAATATTTTTAAGAAACAAGGAGAGAATGTAATTCTGTGAACACCTATATTATTTCTTACTCTTTCGTTGCACTTTTTTGCACTGAAATAAATAAAATAGACTAAATTAGAGGAAGAGAGTAGAAATCCCAAACATTAACATTACGACCACGAAATCGAAATGGCCGATAGACTGGAATCTTTAGCATAGATATATTAATCTATTTTTTCATTTTATGATTACTGTAGCTTACAATTTTAAATAAAGCACGAACAGGTAGGCGGAGAAATTTTCATGAGCTTTTAGGGCCTTGAATAAGTTCTCGCTGTTATTTTTGAAAATTACTGCATTGTTTAAGGAATGTTGTAAAAACATGTCATTCAAATTATTACTCATCAATAGCCACTATTCTTTCTCATTTTTCTGGTAGCGTATGAATTCCACGTTGGAAGAACTTCACGCCTTTTGAGGTTATCCAAGAATTGACCCATTTTGGTATCATCATAAGAATAGAAGCGCTGCTCAGCCAGGCCATATGCCATTGAATGGAATAAGTGATAATCGTAAGGATAAGTTCGATGAATACGGAGGTTGGGAAAAGACATCCCATTTAATCGTTTCCAAGTAGGTTTTCAGTGGTTTTGCAATATGCGGCTGAGCATTGTCATTTAAAAAAAAATTACCTTGTGTCTCTACTCGTACAGCAGCCATTTTCCCTTTAGGGCTTAGCTCAAACGCATCAGTTGTAGCTCAAACGCTTCAAAGGAGCTCATAATAAATTACATCCTTTAATCCCAACAAATGCAGAGGAGAAGCATTCCTTATCTCCAAATTCAAAATCATTATTTTTGATGCTTCGAAACCGGTATATAGATGACATTTAACACAGAGCATGCTCATCCTATGTCTCAACATAAATTCTGTGTGTATCGGATGCAGATTTCTTTTGAATTAAATAGTGTAGAAAAATTCTGCACAAATACACTTTACTTGACACAAAACTCGACATTTTTATAACTAAGGGAAGAAAAAAAAAACGTTGTTTACACTGTGGAGAACGGAAGTTCAGGCTTACCGACAATACTTCCTTGCAGATGGGTTACCATCTGAAATTACATGCACACAGTCCTGGTAGGACCATCTGTTAGGAAACAGCGCGAGAACGTATTCAATACAAATATTAACTATACAAATAATATTATACAAATATTAACTATCTTGTGTGTTATTCCAGCTCTTAAAAAATTTACATAGCCTTTCTGTACATAATAATTATTTCCCAAAATACAGCCTATTTTCAAACTAATAAGAATAGAAGAAAGTAAATGGCATTTTCAGTTATACAAAGGCTCAGTTATTTAAATGTGTTATTATAATAGTGCGATTCTAATTTATTCTTGATCGATACCCAAATGGTAATATGCATTCTTCTTTAGGCTGCAAATTAGATGTTCAGGCAATGTGAAAAATAAGTATTAAAGATGAAAAAGCAAGTAAAAATGCAAAGCATTGGTAATAAACAATAATTGTTAAGATTATATCACCTTTAATAGGGTGACAAATGTATGAGTAATAATTGAAAAACTAGCACGCAAAATGCATATAATTTTTGTTCGAGCACTGAATTTAAAATTGGAATTCCCACCATGAAAACCCAATTCAATAAATAAACAATGTTGGTTGAAAATTCAACGATTCTCGAATGGTAGTATGCAAACTCTTTTAAAAAGGAACAAAAGAAGAAATTCTGTAGGATCAAAATTACGTTCAGGAAATCAAAATGGCTGGTAAACAGAAGACCTAACTAGTTGATGCTATTTAATCATCTAAATTAATTATTTAATGGAAAAATAAAAGCTATACTATAGACAACGTTATTATTGCGATCAGTATCCCTGTTCCAATAATAAGTGAGAGAAAAATGATTTTCCGCAATTATGGATTGTTACAAATCTATTTTTCACATAGTAAAAAAAAAAAATCTGTAATTCAGTAGTTATTTAAAGATTGACCTTTGGCATATGATCAAGAGCAATAATCAATTATTATCTGCATTTACTCATATTGTGCCTTTTAAAATATATTTTGAACAAAAACTGTTGGAATGTCAATATCTATACCCTGTATTTTAAATGAATGTGAGATACAAAATAGAAATGTCAATTTTCTACAATCTAATAATATTCTAGACGACGCTGGTCTTGATATCTGCATCTCCCCTTACTATTAAAATAGCCCAATTGTAAGGGAAGAGGGGAATGCAGCTTGCAAGTTTGACTGTAAGGTGTTCATTGAAGCTAAAAACAAACATTTTTAAATACAATTATAAAGAAAGGTTTCATAGCAATGTCATTTAAAAGTTCTCCTCGTGTTACCAAATAAAATTGAGACACAATCAAAGCGAACAAGAGGAAAAAGAAAAAAGAATTGTGAATAACAACAAGCTCTATATTTATTTTCAGCAGTAACTGATTCAATGCGGAGGGAAATGTTGACGCAGGAAAGTAATATTAAAAACTTTAAAAAAATATTTAAAGCATAAAAGATTCAGTAAGAGTTCTTATTTTGCTCACATGTAGAAAAATGGACAGGATTTTAAGAAATTAAAAAGAAAAAGCCCAGAAAGTATATGAGAATCACCAAAATAGGTAAAACAGAGCATAATATAGAAAAGTAGGTCAGGAATGTAACGGATTTTGAAATAAACCAATGTTAAAAAATGAAAACATATGTAAAAGAAAGATAAATATTAGAAATGGGAATTTACTAGAATAGAGAAGCAATCAGACAACCTATTTTGGGAAAGAGGTAATGCATATATCTAATATGAAAAAGGAAAAGAAAGGAGGGAGCAAAATTAAAGTTGAAAATTTTCTTAAGATTTCTGTCGAAATTTTCTTTCAAGCATTTTTTTGGTGTTACATGACTGAAAAATTAATATAGCATGCTTTCAAAAAGTATATCACTCATATTAAGAGTATTCATTGAAAATGAAGAAAATGAGTAAGTTATACTTGAAAACATTAATGAATGAAGTCGACTATAATCACGAAAAAAAAGGACTGAAACATTACATTTGATAAGATTTCCCTTTAAAATATCGTGTGAAAATATATATTGTCATATTAATGGAGCAAATTAGAAATATCTTATTTCACATGTATCTGTTTAATTTCGATCTTTATAATTCATCCCGTTATACAATAAACTGAAAGTTCATTCAATGCAAAACTGTCTTGCAATTAGACTTAGAGAGAGCATTTATTAAATAGGCCTAGAGGGTTAAGGATAACTTTTATGAGAATCAGAAAAAGCCCACAAAAACAGGGTTAAACATGGAATATTAGTTTGTGAATAAAATACATCATTTTTTTTTAAAAAAAAAATATGTGCAAGGCATTTGATAAGTTCAGTTGTCAAGATTAAAGAGATTATAATGGCATCAAGACAATTTATTAGTGAAGTAATTATTTTGTGTTAAAACTTGCATTTCAGTAGAACGCTTGCGAAGGAAATAAATGTTAAAAAAATAACTATAAATTGTTTTTCGAGTGAGGATAAAAACAGAACGATAGTGATTTATTTTCCGCAGTTAGAAATCCATACAACAAAACCAAGAGTTCGATACTTTTAGTAATCAAATTTAAAATCTCAATATTTACAATTGAAAATAAAGTTACAATAAAACACATTCAATAAAAAGATCCAAAAGTTATGATCGAATGTTTTCTTATCCCATTCACTATTCAGAATGAGATGGAGAAGAGCGAGATTTTGGAAATGAAAACAAGCGCGCATTTCGATACAAACTGAAATTGGTATTCCTTTCTCTCTCCCAATGTTCCAAAAGACCGATAAAAGTTTCAATACAGTTTTTGAAAAAAAAGGTACAGAAATAACAGACTGAATCTTAAAATAATATTATTTTCAACAAATAACGATAAAAAAGAGAGATACTTGCTGATGTTAAATTCAGTTTCGCATCTAGTATCAAAAAATGCACTGAAACTTCCCCCATTTCATGTTTTGAATAGTTCGACGTATTTTTGGGCAAACGATATTGCTTCACTTTATTTCATTTTTAAGTCATTTATTTACTTTTATAATATTTCTAAGAAAGTAATTATTGATTTTTATTCTTAGTTATTCATTTTGCATTTTACAAGTTTTTGCAATGCCTTATGTCAACTGTGAACATCGTTCCAAAGACTTTTAATTAGTCCCTATTTTTCAAAAATAAATATAATTTTTTTTGGTAAAGGGATGGTTACATAAACCGCTTATAGTTACGTTTTCCATGTTTAAGTATTATTTGGAATTAGTAAATAAATTATTTGCTTTGTGAATGGTCCCTCGATAGTCAATTTATCGAACTTAGCATTCAATACTTTGACATTCAGTTCTATTAAACATGAAGAGGTTCATATATGAGAGTTTCTAACATAAACTCATTGTAACACCTCTCATATAAGTTATCAAAATGACATTTAGTATTTTCTGATCTATCTGGGATTTGTGTTAACAAAAAATTGTAAGAGTGAAACGCACTTATAGGACATTTTGAGAAGATTTATGTACTTACATGAAAAAAAATTCCCTTCCATTGTAAGAGGGGAAGGCTAAGAGCTGCATCAACTATTGAAATTCAGATAAGCTTTCGATAAAAGAAAAAGTGGAAAATTAGCGTAAAAAGAAAACACAGGAACTTTATTTTTCTTACGCAGAAAATAAACAAAGCATTACATAAATATGTCATGAATGGAATTCTTAAGACCGAATTAACGAAAAAAATTTATTCACTATCTCATCTGAAGCATAGAACATTTTTCTTTGTTTGCTGCCGTTTATTCTACAAAACAAATTTGACACTGAGTCTTGGGTAAGCGTTAATTTGTTTGTCATGTGCTGCCAAATCAAAATATGATTGTTGTCGCAACGAGATGTTTGGTGAATGAGACCTACATTTCTAGTTTTACACCGTAAATCAAATCTAATGTAAATAGAGGGTTGTTTCTGGTGAATCTGCACCAAAGAAAGTAAAAATGGCTACAAAAGGGCGATGATTGTTTGGGATATGTAGGCTATTAGTCTCATGGACTTCTTAGATGAAGGAGTAATAATCAATGGATTTTAGTAAAATGCCCTATCCCCATTTCTTATTCATAACCATGGTACTGTTTGAACCGCCTTCATGTGCAATTTAAAATTTCAACTGGGAGTAAAATTAGTTTAAATCCGAAATACGTACATCATGAAATTTTAAAGTAGTCTGCTTTATTAAATCGTGTGTTATCAAAAAAAGAATAAAAAATCCTATTTTTTAAAAATATCTCATCAAATACTCTTTTTAATGAATTCTCATCAAATACATAATCCTTTGAATATAACTAATCTTATCCTAAATTTGATGATTTTTTTTAATATTCCGAAAAATAAACGTTTAATTTTAAAATTCAGAGAAACGTATCTATCTGTGCTTCTCTCTTTTTTTTATAAATATGCCTACGTAAATGAATAAGAAAAATTTCATAATAATTCCTTGTTAACATAAACATGCCTAATCTGCCTTCGGAAATTATGTGGCAAAGATATTTTAAAAAAAATATTTATCTTAAATCATTTGGAATTATATCAAATGCAAATAATAAAAACCAACGGAAAAGAGCATATGCATAAATGAAGAATAAAACAAAAGTTATAAAGAATAGTTCTGAATTCATTTTACTTCCTACTGTTTTGAGGAAACCGGAAGAACAAAATCGGAGTCCCCAGATGAGGCCTCTCACTTTCACCCACATTTCGAGATCCAGTTGGCCCGTTTGACATTGGAACAACCTATCCAAGGCCACTTGCACCTGAATCACGGTCAACTCTTCTCTTTTGAAGGCCAAAGAATTTCGATACGCCCTTCAAATGCCACCTAGGGAACCTGAAACACAATTTGGACTCTTCTTTGGTATTGAGAGCGTCTGTAGAAGGTACCGGGTGAATGTACGATTGCATCCTTGATACTTGAATGCATTGACCTCTCTTGTATGGATGGCTGATCGTATGTCAAGTGAATTATTAGTTGAGGTGTTATTTGGTGATTATTATCTTTATAGATTTGCACATTGTTTATAAAAATGAATATTCTTAATATCTCTTTATCCGAATCAAATTTTTTTTCTGAGTTACAGGTTAATATTAATGCACGAAAATTTTTCATTCACCTGATAAGGAATAGCATAAAACAATGTACAAATCAAGGGATCATTTTGCGATTATATTTCATACATCTACTTATAGTACATCCTCTTCAAAGTATAAAAACGGTAAATAAAATTGGCGATTTTTCTAACTTTAGTATGTAAATTTAGGTATTTATTAAACATTGCAGAAAACATATGATACGGAACACATTTTGTGCATAAAAAAATGGAAATATTTTTTCAGAGATAAACAGTAAATAAAACGCGCTGTTCCCTATAAAATCGTGAGGTCAAAATATAATATTAACCCTTACGCTCGAAAGGTTCCCATCTAGAGATGTATTAATGTAATAAAAATCGTAAGGCTCCACTATGGACACAAATATAAATATAAATAATATCCGGTCTTATGTATAAATATGAATGAATTTTTTTATAACATAAAATAAGAATGTACATATGTTTACGACACCCACAATAAAACGGCAATGATTGCTGCAATAGTCTTTTGGGAGTTGATGATTTGCAAGTGAATACGTATATTTTGTATAAAGAATTATTCAAAGAGAAACATGAAACACTTTTAAATCATTTCAAATCTATAAATCGGTTGGGTATCCACATGAACATCACACTTAGAAGCAACACGACGGCTATTGGCGATGGACTTTGTCATTTTAATCATAGGTCAAGTAAAAAAATAGATGGCAGGGGGCACCCCACTCTCCAAACTTCCACACCATGCTAATGGGAGAATTCGGGACATCGATCATATTTAAAGTGCCTCAAACCTACTACATGATGAGTCTTTACTGGATTCAGGACTCGAATCTATGACTCGATGGAAGTAACGTCAACCGCGAGTGCGTGACTGATCATTAGTCTACCACGACTACATGGAAAATGATCGACGTAGTACATTTGAAAAGATGAAGCGACTCTACAGAGCACTGCACATTTTATATGCTGGAAATATATACGTAAAAAAGATTCTCGAACATATTTTAACAAACAAAACATTGGAGGATGCTAGTAGATAACAATGCATATTGTGTGTTCTACAAGTCATGAAAACCCTTCACTACATTTAGGGAACTGTTTTGAAACGTTTCATATAATGAAAGATTATAAAAAAATTGTGAGTCAAAAAGTGTAGCTTCAATGTTCACATACTTTTCTTAAGCTTTCATTACTTTAATTTATGTCCACACGTATTCTTTTTTTTTTTTTTTACAATCATGCATGTACTGATTGAACCACACACCCGCGATCAGTCGGTATATATTATAATTATCAATCTCGAGTCTAAAAGATTCATATTACGGATTCTAAAAAGGTCTATAAGGGCCAAAATATGGTTTATATTTCTGATTTTAAAGTATTCCAAATTTGGAACCTGTATGTAAGTATTAAGGCTGACTTCGCTTAATATTTAAAAAAATGAACAACAGTCTAATTCTCTTTTGGAGCATGATGCCAAACACAATATTATATTCTGACTTTACTGCAAGATACAGAGCAACATTCTTAAAAATACATATAATTTCTGTCTGACTACCAATATATTTTTTTTTGGTACAAAGTACGATCCATATTTTTCTCCTACATGGTTCTGTTAAATGATTTTTTTAATTACTTATCAAATTGAAAAAAAAAATCTTGTTTATTAAATGATATGTAATTAAAAAAAAATGGTATAATAAACTAATGTATACATATGCTATGATATTACGAATTTATTCAAAAATTATGAGATATTTTTGCATGAAAATATGGTCCGAATTACCCAAAAAAGCTATATGTAACTATAAGCCATACAATGCATTATTCCCTTTCAACATCATCCCTATTCCTTTCTGTAATTTTAAGCCAATGGTTGAATAAACAGGCAAAACCATCGGAGAAGAATTCCGGTTGTTGTTGTCTATTCCGGGTTTTAATAGTAGCTTTTCCTTTATCGACAGAACGAAGAGGATGTCTCTTAAAGAGCTCTTTCGTCTTTTGTAAGGGTTAAAGGCTACAAGGTGCAAGGTAGGAGGCAATCTGGCCTTGCTGTTTTAATTTCACTTCGTGTGAGTCGCTATTTTCTTCAGTTCTTCGCTCACAAACGGACACCCGAAAAAAAAGTGTTTCATGCATGCAGTTTTCGTGATAAGGAGAGATTGTAAAAATAGGATTATAAAAAAAAATGTTATGGCCATGGAAGGATTTCTTTTCTATCTACCTCGTTTCTCGTACACATTTACGACAAGATATGAAGCATAAACAGAGAAATAAACATCAATGACAGTATTATACCTTTCTTGGCAATTATTTAGAAATGAGAAAATATTTTAAGAATTCATTGGAAGTCAACTACTACTTTTGCAGGTCTGTGACATTCAAATGGCTGAAGTCAGGAAATTCGTGTTTATCTTGTTCACGACGATTGTAGATACGAGTACAAAATCTCTGACTCAAGAAATTAAGGGAACAACAGTGGCACATTAAATGGAATGAAATTATAAACAGATCACGTGATTAAATTAGGAGGGTGATCACTATTTTGTTGTTCAAAATTACGGGGAGCGTCACTTGTTACGTTTGAGTAGCTCTGGAACTATGTTAATACAGATCACACTTTCCGTAGATATGGAAATTTAAAGAAATTTTGCATTTGAGGGAAGGTTGCTTTCTTTATTTGAACTTTTCTTAATTTGTGAATCAGAATAATTATGAAAAAACAACTTTAATTTCAAATAAATTAAAAATAGAAATGAAACTTATTTGAGCAAATATTTCACAGTTAATATGCAAGCTAATTCAAGAATAAATTCTTATTAAAAATAAGAAATTAATTCTGCAAGTACAATGTATACCTAATATTTTGTGTTAATTCAACACGACATTTGTATTTAATGTATTTTATCTTGAAATTGTACATTAAACGCCTCATTTATTGTATGAAAAGAATTTACTACCGATATTTTTTTTCAAAATAAATAACTTATGGCCGCTAATGAATTCTAATATCTGTAGAATTCCAAAACATTCCACCATACTAATTTTCAATTTCCGTCGAGTTAAATTAATATGAATTACAGCATCCGAAGAAGCATTTCAGAATTAATTGCCAACAAAATACAACTTTAACGAGAGTAACACACAAAAAAACCTGTTATTAATCCATCCATAAAATATTGATCTCTCTAATTCCACTTCTCCTCGCACTCACTAAACTTAATAAAACCATTAATAAATATAAAACATTTTCATTCCACACTCTTCATTTTTCACACCGAAATTCTGTAGATTGTTTACTATTTCCCGAAGCATCTAGTATAGATAATTTATCTCCGTGTCGGGACAGCATCGATTCCCATTACAACGCTGACAATCCAACCCGTCCATTTTTCATACTTTTCCCGCCAAGGAGTTTCATCCCATTATGCGCGGATTAGAACCCGGCTTCGGGAGACTGCCATAAGTGACGGTCGCCAAATCCTCCTTTTCCGGACGACAGACGGCTTCTTTTCGAAGTAAATTCTCTGATCTTTGGTAGGGATACGTACAAGAAAAAGACAGTTTTTGTGTAGATATAGTTTTTGTACAGAATATGTCCTAATATTCTTTTGTTATTCTCAGAAGATAAATGTTTTGGAAAAAAAATCGTAATATATCGATACCACAATATATATATTAGGTTATTAATTAATACATATATATATAATTCAATTGTTGTTACATATATATATATACATATATATATATATATACATACATACAGGCGATAAATCGAATTATACATACATTGAACATTATATACATATATTATTGTTAAATTGAATTCATATATTAAGGTATATTGAATTATATATATATATATATATACATATTATTATATAAACTGAATTTACATACATGGACTATATATACATATATATACTGGAATTATGGTTATATTCATTTCCATATGCATACATACATGTTACGTTGTTAATATTATTGTTATTATGAAATATTATATTATTATTATTATTATTATTATATTACATACATGCTGGCTGCCACATTGGCTGCCATTATTAATATTATTATTACACATACACACATGGCTATTACAAGGTTGTTGGTTGGCCGCGTTGTCCATTTACATTGGCTATTATTGTTATTATTATTACATGTATTATTATTACTGAACTTATACATGCTACACAAGGTTATTATTACATACTGAACTTCATACACATATATTATTACACAAGTGTTGGCTACCGAACTTCACATACATCCATTTTACATACACATACATATACTGAATCATATTATTGGCTACACACATACTGAAATCATATTGTCATTGGCTGGCTGGTTGGCTGTCAGAATCATACATACATACATACATGTTAGAATGAATCATACATGTTGGCTACTGAATTCCCTCTGAGCATACACACAGCTGGTTATTATTACACTGAATTGGTATACAAGTTGGCCATGGCTGGCTGGTGGCTGCTTGGCTTATTATCAATCCAATACATACATATTGATCAATTACAGCTGGCTATATTCATGGCTATTGGCATATATATTATAATCAATTTATAATATATATATGATATATATATATATATATATATATATATGATATGTATATATAATTAATATATATATATTGAATTATATATATATACTATATATATATATTGACCATATATATATAGCTAAGTACTCAAAATTTGTTAAAAAAATACATTAAGCATTTAAAATTTGTTGTCTTAGGCCTGGGACTGCGATGCGTAAACATGTGATAATGATGTGCGTGTGTGTGTGGATTCGCAGTATCCCTATATTATTTAAATTAAAAACGAAATCCAACTTTAAGCGCACTTCTAATGTACAGACGCGCAAATAAAATATGATCAATACTTGGTTTATTTCATATACAGATGATTTTACGTATCATCTTTATGTGAAATAAACCGAGTACCATATTCTATTTTATTGTATTTTCGAGTATATTGGGTTCGAGCCTTGATGCCACTAAAGAGCCGCCTGTGGCCGGGATTGAAGCACGTTAAGTCTGTCTGGACCCAAAGTCCTCCGAATGGCGTGGAGTGGAAGTAAGGAGAGGGGGTTCTAGCTCAAGTGTCGTCCTTGTCACTTGACCAAGTTTCTAAATTACGAGGTCCATCGCCAATATCCCTCGTGCTGCTTCCAGTGCGATGTTAATAAAACCAAACCAATCTAATCAATTCACGAGTGATATTACCGATT
This sequence comes from Nephila pilipes, assembly GCA_019974015.1. Classification (NCBI taxonomy): domain Eukaryota; kingdom Metazoa; phylum Arthropoda; class Arachnida; order Araneae; family Nephilidae; genus Nephila; species Nephila pilipes. The sequence continues at coordinate 121,691 of BMAW01042636.1, read as the reverse complement.
AGATCAAAAGTGATATTTGTTGAGTTACGCTTAAACCCTTTATATAATAATATCTCAATTCATTTACATGGTGGCTGAAGTTGATATTAGTCCACCGAATCTTTTTACCTTCAGTTAGATATCCATATATGATCTTCACTATACATAATATAATTTAGTACCAAAACATATTATTATAGTATATAAGGCCTTATATTAGCTATTCATTATATTTAAAACGTTACTGAATTCATAACATGTATCTGTAATCACGTACATAAACTCGAAAACGAACAAATACAACTTTATGAAAAACATATAAAATGTCGATTAAAAAATTATTTAGACTTTTTTTCTCTTCTTTGGTACTTCTTCGTAAGAGAAAGTACCCTTGCTGTGATTCTTCAAAGAGAAAACAAGGTAGAAGATCCCTGAAAGGGCCTTCCACGTTTGCCCTAATTTTTGAATCATTTGACCTCATTGACATTGAAATAACACATTGAAGGCCATTTGTTCCAAATTCTGGGTCAACCTCGTGCCCGTGAAATTTCAAAAGCTCTTTATTGCCCTTGGGAGACCTTCAGGATGTGTGGACGAAACCTTGACCATGAATTTTACCAAAGGGAATAACGGGTGAAAAAGTTTTTAGTCTAATGACCAGTTCCTTTATCAACGAGAGTTAGCGTTGTCAATGCTGGTGTGATATGAGGTTGACTCTTTATTTGAAAGCTTTATTTAGCTTTATTTAATTTTGTGTGTCCTTTCGATACTATTACATCTAAGAGTCCCCTAGTATTTCCTGAAATATGTCTAAATAAATAAGCGATGAATAATATTTCTATTTTTGTGTTTAATGCTAACTAAAGGGGTGACAATGACAATTTCTTATTGATGTTTTTGCCATGACCGAAAGATACTACGATTGTATAACAGTTTATTATTTCAATCCCACTTGCATCACTCCTTTTCCTATTCCTAAGACAGGAACTTTCTATATATAAGAAGGATTTTTCTCCTTGTTACGATAATCTTACTGAAATAGATACGAGATTAAACTTTTCTTTGCAAAAAAAAAAGGTAGATAAAACCATCTTTTAATAAGTATATTTTTTGCATTTTTATTAGTATTTTTTCATAAAAGTAGTACCGCGCACTTTGTATGTTAAATAGGAGCGTTTGGAAGATTAATTTCGCAATGTCTATCCCTAAATATTGTAACTACAGTAGTCTAGTTTTATCAGCCGCAAGTTAATGGCCGACATTGGTCCCGTCGAATCGGGAGTCAGATCCCTAATTCCACTTCATCTTTGCTTAATAATGCTAATACTCGTTACATCCCTCGAGACTCAAATAATTGATGCTGATGCTGAGTGGAAGTTTGGAGGATTGGGTGTCATCTCCGTAGTTGTCCTCCTCACTTGACCAGGATTAAAATAACAAAGTCCGGTCACTAATAGCCTGTTGCTGGCAAGTGCAATGCTAATAAACAATCAACGAATCAATTAGCTAAATACAGTGTGTAATTTTTTATCAACTTATTTGAATTTTATTTGAATTTTTCGAAAAAATTTCTTTGATTATCCAACAATTGAAATAAGTATTGTTAATAAAAAGTCATATTTTCTTTTGTTTGTTTATTGATGTCGCAGAAGCGACACGAGAGCTTGAACTTGAAGCAAATGACGAAGACGAATCCTGAGTTTGCACCGCCTCTCCAAACTTCCACCCTACCTTTCGGGATGACTTGGAGACTCCTTAGAGTTACAATAAAAATCTAAGCCAAAGCTGGGGAAATATCTTAAAATAAAATAAGCGCAAGATGACAAGTCCTTAGCCGAAAAGAGCATTTCTGTTATTATTTTATTTGTTATTAGTTGTTTCATTGATCACATTATTTTAGTATTATAATTATTCTGAGAAATTTCGCCATTTTTTTGTTTCTGCGGCACAAATTCCAAACAAATTCAAGCAATCAATTTGATCAAGAATTTTGTAGATTATTTCTTGCATACAATTCAAAACATATAATGCTTGTAATCGAAAGATTCATTACATATTTTTCTCTATAGAAATAAAAAAAAAAAATTTCCATGCCTTTTTTACACCCAGACGAAACGTTACAATATATATGAAATATACACTAGTCATTCTAAACACACTTTCATTAAGTACGGTGATTAATTATCGAAAAACTTATGATTTAGTGAACCAGAAATACTTACCTATTTCTTTTTTTACTTTTATGTAAGCAAATAAATAAACAAATTAATGAATTAAGCCAAGTAATATCTAATTTATGTCTTTGTATACGAGAAATAAATATTATTCGTCTGAAAATGTAATTAGTATTTCTTACAAATTGTTCAAAAATTTTTAGAAGTGACATAATTAATCAAAAATGTTCGTTGAATTTATTTTTTAACCGATTAAACAAAAGAATGTTAGTGGGATGATTTTTAATTGGGCCAATAAAGTTAATTTGAACACGTGACTTATTAAGGACTAATTATAAAATGAGTGTCGTTCATATTCAGTTGACCGAATTTTTTACGTGTATAACATATGAGGATTTGATTTGACTTGAAAACAAATAACGTGAAAAAGGCTGAGGATTTAATTTGGTTGTCTTAAACAAATTTGATTTTTACTTGTTGAATACTCTCTACGAGAGAGAAAGAGACAGAGAAATAAAGAGTTACAGAATAATGTCTTTCGAGTAACGTAAAATGAGTAATAAGTTTTTTCAAAAACATTTTTAAGAAATCAATATTAAAAAACACGAAAGGAGTTTTGATAATAATATTTAAATAAGAAACTAAGCAAAAGAAAAGATTTTTTATATCAAATGTTCCAAACACAAATTGTTAGACGTCAAAAAAATATTACAATGAATTTAAATCACAACGAATATCAACATAAGAGAAAATTTCTAAAAGTCATTGAAAATTGTACAAATATTATGAATTGGGATCAAAATTTCAATTTACTTTTGAATAATTTTGTTTATCTCAGCAAGCTAGTACGATCTTGGTCTTTACGATTTTGGCTTCATATGTTTTTTATTAAGATATTGTTTCCTATTTTTAAATCTTATTATGAATCGTAATTAATTTTTGGAATTGTTACGGAATCTTATAATCAGCGTTTTTACGGTGTCCCCGTCAATTATTTTTCAAAAATATTTCGAATCTAAAAGAGATATGAATTGGATTTATCTTTTACACTTAGCAATTTTTTTTTCTTTTCGTTTCAAATGTAACCACCAGATGGCGTACTCTTATATGGGATCAAAATTTAATTAAAATTGATTGATAAATCAATAATTAAAATCTGAAAATAGAGAAATATTGTATTGAGGTAGAAAACACACAACTGACAAAAAATTTCAGAGTTTTGAAAATCAGGGAGAGAGAGGGAATAGGAATTCGATTTAAAATATTTTTGCAAGCATGGAAGAATTTGAATAAAAGAGAAATACGTAAAATAAAAAAAAAGAAGTTAAAAGCGCAGCAATATTTTTCACATGTGTAAGATTATACAGATGATGTTTGGATGATAATATCAAAAAAAAAAATTAGAAGGGAAATGTCTTGCATTATTTCTGCCCTTGGTGAGTTTTGATTTAAGATATATTTTTAATAGCGTACTCAAAGGTTTCCTTTAAAAATTTTATTAAAAAAATAAACAATAATTTCATCATTAATATATTCATCGTATTACATTGATGATTTCACAACTACAACTTTTCCAGGATGTTTGGGTCCTCCAATTCATATTTTCTTGAATGAATTTTTGCATCTAAGTAGCAGGAAAAAATCTTGGAAATGAATTGATTGTGAAATATGTTAAACTAAGGAATACAGAATTTGAACCCAGTATTAAGAAACCATCTGAAAATAAGCAACAGCAGATTTTACGTTAAATAATTTTCTATCATATTTATTATATATATATAAATATATGTAAGTATTTATAATAAATATAGGTGCGTTTTTTTATTCCTTGTTTATTCAAATACTCAGTACAGAGGCGCCATTGGTAAGTCTCCTGGTACTGTAGTTCAAGGAATCAACCCATTCGTATGAATACTGACGACATCTATTATTTTTTGCTCTTCACTTTCAAAAGTAAAAGTTGTAAAACAAAAAGGAAACAATTTCTAGGGTGTATTAAATATCGTAAGAAATTAATGCTCAACTATGAATTTTTTCTGTTAATAATATCTCGGAGTTTCAAATTATTGGTACCCTTTTCATCACCCCTCCCTCCCTACCCGTTTCCAAGTGATGTCAATGACTATTGGCTAATTTACCTATTATGAGATCGGTTCGCCGTCACTGCTCTAGAATATATCACCCGAAAAATGCGCGGGATCAAAAGTGATTGTTTGTATAAATAAACACACACTTTTGAGTACTTAGAAGGGCAGAATATATAATTGCAATATATAAATAACAGACTTTCTAAGTCTTTAATTTAAGCCGGTTATATCAAGTTACAATACTTTAATGACGAATAAATATGATCATGAATAAAAAATTAATAACTTTTTCATTCAGCTCTCTTTGATTTTCAGCAGACTAGATGTAACATCAAGACGGAATCATTTAAAATAAATGAATTCACGTGATTATAAAGCTGAATAAAGTAATCAACCACAAATACATTTTTATTTATTCTGATTCTTATATATTGTAGCTTTTTCTCCAAGTGGGATTCATTTAGCATATTTAAATTTTTTTACTTAAAGCCTCACAATTGTTCTCTTTGTACCTTTGTATTGAAACCATACAGATAGAAGAGCGTATTGTTACTTCTTTAATTTTATATCTCTTCTGCGCTAATGAATGTGAAACATTATTCTGATAATGTGTCATAAATATAGATATTTTTAAAATTTACAGTAATCCTTTGCATTATACCATTTCATTTTATGTGTTTAACGCATTCCAACTATCATATCCCTGATGATGTTTTGGTACAGTGAAACTTAAATCTGTAATTTCCCCGAAAAGAAATATATATTTTGTTGTATCTAATGACATTATTAAACTCTTTATTTCGGTTCCAAGACTCACACTATCAGAGGACGTTCTCGCTCCAACGAAATTGACACTTAGTAAAAAACTACGTGAGTAGTCGATATTTAGTTTTGAAAATAATAAACATTGAATTATTATCAGGTACGTACAAATGTATAAAATTTTGGAGCCCTGTTGGAGATTCCGATAGCCTAATGATCATGATAGCTGCCAGCGATGTTTCCGTCGAGTTGTTGGGTTCGAGCTCTATTGTTACTTAAGGCTCTCCGTGTAGTGGAGTTGATGCTTGTTAAATCTGTTGAGGTACCAAGTCGTCCCAATAGCGTGTAGAGGAAGATTAGTGAGGGAGGTCCCAGATCAAGTGTCGTCCTCGTCACTTGACCGAGATTCAAAATTACGAGGTTCTTTGTCAATAACTCTGGTGTTGCTTCTCAGTACGACGTTAATGTATTATTACTAAGACACGCTAATAGCCCATGTATTACATTTAAGTACGATGTTAATAAATAATCATCCAATCAGAATGCAAGCAATAGGAAAAGGAGTGCTAAAACGATTGAAATATTCCATTCCAAATAACGGTATGTAATAAAACAGGTAGCGGTTTTACGACTTAGTAACAAGAAGTAATTTACGAACCAATAAAATGTTTGTAGCAACAAAATAGTGTGCCATAAACGACAGTTTATGGCACTCTATGGCACTTCCGACTAAATTTATTCCAGAAAAAGCAACAGGAAAGAGACAAAATATTCCAAAATAGCGAAAAAAAAAACAAAGGACATTCCTCCGTGAGGTGAGATTTTAAATAATTTTCTGATTTTCCATGGAATTTCTTGCAACTGTCATTTGCATATATATCAGAATGTTTCTTTTTCTTTTTTTTTTTCCTAGAGTAAAATATTCTTACTGAATGTAACTACAATGTTTTCTAAGAAAACATAATTTTCGCAAATGAGAACTGAGACTTGATTTTTTATTATATACATGACTGTTTTTTTATTTATTTTCCCTCGTTCTTTGCAATATTTCCTCGAAAGGCGAATGAAACACAGTTCTAAAGATTTTTTCAGTTCTTTTAATTCAATGCACTCCCATGTTATCTTTTCCTATTCTGCCTAATGAATTCAGCTTCTCATAGAGTATTGCTTCTTCTTCTTCCAAGTTTTTTCAAATCTCCCCTAATAAATATGGAAATAATTCTTATATTGTTATTATACATGGGAAAAGAAATTTATAATGTAGTACTTTTATTCTTCAAATTACTTAGATTCCATCCAATGCGTTTGAGCAAATATAGGTGTCGCCACGATAAATGATTCGATATTGATCAACTTTTTTTGATATACTTAATTTTAAAATTTTACAGAAAACTCGATAAACCTGTAAATTAGCAGGAATTCTTACAGGATTGAGTATAAAATAAAAATACATAACAATAAAACATTTTATATGATATTTGAATCGCTGGCAATAGTTGTGATGTATGGTTGTATCACTATTTTCCTTTCCTTAACCTTGAGTACTTTTTTATCTGAATAATAAAAACCTTCCAATAAAATGACACGTGACTGATCCAAAAATATTGAAATTATGAAGTGTAGAGAATAGATTGGACGAATTATATATGTGAGCAGCAATGAATGAATAATCAGGAGTTTGAAAATTGGAAGTCAATTAATGGATAGTAGAACCAGTGAGAGTAATGGTGATTTAAAGTGTGAGACGTCGGATCCCATCTCTGAAGCAATTATAGAAATTCTAGAAGAGATTTGAGGATTCTAACCTTCAATTCCAATTAGTTTACTCACTCGAACCCGAGTGAATTGGCAGGTCTTGATTTAAACTGGCATCCTAAGAGTTATGTCAAATGCATTCAAGAAGTCTGATTACCTTAGTAATAATGTTGATTATTAATTAATCAAGAAAGTGGACAGTAATTAATTAATAAATAACATTATTTGACTTTCTCTCTCTCTCTCTTTATTAGGTTACTTGCTATACTTTCTAATTAAAATTAGTAATTACAAACTAAGTTGCTAATCAGTGAGTGTTATAAAATATATGGAAGTTAATTGTATTTTGAGCAATACATAATACAAATAAATGTCAAAAATTTTACAAAAAATTATGAGTAACACTAACATGGATTATGTTCACAATAAAAAGAACTACTAAGTACACTATTAAAAACGTAATAAAAAGAAATAATATATATTTGAATTTATTTCCTCCTTAAGTTTTCCTGTTGAAAATATTCCAGTTATTTTTAAAAAGATTTATTAATATCCTTTGTGCCAGAGGCGGAATCTCCCTTGCATATCTATTTAAATCAAAACTTGTGTGTTTCTGTCATGTAATTAGAGATGTCGGAAGAAAAGAGTCTTTTAAATTTACGAAATTCTTGGTAAGAAATATAGAATTAATTGTAACAATTTGAGGTTAAAATTCAGAATTTACTGACATTGTTAACCGCTATGTAAAAACAACAAACATAGGATTCATCAGTATAATTTATTTAGTAATCACGATAATAAATAAATTACATAAATACTTCAAAGTTATTTTTATGTGTTGCCTCTAATTTTTTTTTTAAAAGTACGTAGTTAAAATTTCTAACTCAGTAAGAGATAAATATGAATGTATTTTAAAAAAAAAATACGGGTAAATGTTTGTTTAGGATGGAATAACTATTTCAGGATTTGTGGAACGAAATTGTCAATATCTAATAAGTATTGTATTATTTTAAATATCACTAGATCCAGGGTCGAATTTATAGAATATTTTAAATGATATATGATAAAACAAATGTTTTTATAACTTGGCGAAGTTAATTCTTAGTTTTGTTACTTCAATCAGTGAGATTTTATTCTGTTCTTTCAATTTGACTTATTCCAGTGAAGCTACATTCCTTTTCAAATCCTTTTTGCTTGTATACACAGAAGTGAAGTGAAATGCATATTCTTGTTTAGTATATAATGGTGTTTTTGGAAGCTGTCGTAGGAACCCCGCAATTTCATTTCTTCATTGAATTGAAAACTATATAATTATCGTAACGTTATAATATTTTTTTATAATTTTTCGCCCCAAAATTTTTAAAGCTTAGCAGTTTTCTAAAATTTCTATGTGAAAGACTTTTTATTAACGTCACTCTTAGAAGCATCACGGGGATTATTGATGGATGATCTTAACATTTATAAATTGAGGACATTACACATTATGTAAATGGATGACAAATGTAACATATAACACAACTAAAAAGAATATGAGATTCCGTCAATGAAACTGGCAAAATTTCCCTATTTTCTGAACAAAAAAGAAAGCGAAATAAAAGAACTTTTCCCTTTCTCCTCTAACACTGAAAGAAATTTAAACTCATAGCACCTGAAGATGCCTATTACTTTTAATCGATTTCAAGATCAATTTGGGCTACTTGATATTGCAACATTTGCTACTCCCACTTCAATATTAGGTCACATATCTCATTTGAAGGCCAATCATATCCCGTTTGCCCTTAAATTGTAGCGAGGGTATCTTCAGTAATGTTTAAAGTTCTTGCATTCAACCAGAATAATTCGAGATAAAAACCAACGTTTTTATATGGTGGCAAAGTTTATTTAAAAAATTATTGAAATATTAGTTAAAACTGGTCGCAAATATCTAAATATTGCATTGCTAGGCAAGTAAGAATGGTTCCCAAAATTTCTGAGCACTAGCTTGATGGGAAGTGGGTTAAATTAACAATAGAAAATTTGATGATACACTGATACACACACAGACAGACACACACCAAGTGAAATACATAAAAACGTTGAAACTAACTAAAATTAATTAATTCATCCGGTAAATTAAATGGTTTAAATGCAGATTAACCCAACCACCCTAAGGGACAAGAATTATTTGGCAGTATTTTTCAAATGTGGCTGTCCTGGTCCGTTTTACGAACTTAACATTCAGCCAAAAAAAAAAAAAAATCGCCAAGTGGTTGGGATTAACTGCATTATTAAAGAAAATATTAGTTAAAATTTGTCGCAAATGTCTAAATATTACATTGTTACAAGATCGATTCCCAAAGTTTCAGAGCATTAGCTTGATGGGAAGTTGGTTAAATTAAAGATCGAAAATTTGATGGCACACACACACACACACACCAAGTGAAATACACAAAAATGTTTTAAAAAAGAGCATTTAAACATGTGGTTACTCACTAAATAATGGGATGTATTGAAATCTTGTCTGAATGAATTTCGGTTAACCAATGTATCATGTAGTAGTACTTTATTCTGAACTCTGTACCATTTCTTTGAAATCAGTAATTTAGGCTTATGCTAAGTCATCACAAAGCATTGATTAACTGAAGGTTGGCTTAGTGGCTGAATGAGATCACATTCAATGATCGCTACAAGCGGCTTGCAAACAGTCCTTTTGAAAAGTATACATCTGCAAGCTGAATCGCTCATTAATAGTTTGTAAAACAAGTGTGTGAGCACACTCACCTAGATAAATATTAGACCTCATTTAGTGCTAAAGCTCCTTCATAATCGACAAAATACATGAAAAATTGTTAAATTAAATCAGTTCAATTTATAGTAAAGGGGGTAGAGAGTAAAAACACGACAAGAAAAAGTTTTGCTTTGATTTTAGGTTATTTTTATATAAATTTGCATAATGTTTTTTACGTTGTATATAACTCATAAACAAGCAAGCAGGAATATAAAGTTCATTTTTGCAATGTAGGTCCTTTCTCTTCTAACCTTATTATAGGAATTAATAGAATTTTACAAAAAGCCAGAAATTTTGATTAATTAATTTATTTCTTGCGATTATTCAAAGCGAAAAAATCCCTCAACGCTTCCGCCGAACCTAATTTACAAAGCGAACAGATACGAATGCATGTTTTTGGCATACAATGTACATATATAAAACAATTAAATATTGTGTATGATATATAACAATATAAACATTATTAAA
>BMAW01042636.1:78676-101018 GCA_019974015.1 Nephila pilipes | reverse complement strand
TTAAAAAAATATTAAAACAAGAATAAGAAATGTAACGTATTTTTAAAATATCGTTGATGCGCAACTCTTAAAGAATAGCAATGAAGAACAAAAAACACGTGAGCTATGTAGATGTTTCCTAAACTAAGAGTTATCACAATTTCTAAACATTAATTCACTAGATAAAAGATGTTCTCGCACTCAAAAAACACTTATTGCTAAGGGGTATCCCATATATCTCTTCAATATAAATGACTTTATAAATAGTTGTTGATTGATAAAGAAATTCTTTCGGAATATTGTCAAAGTAAGATAATGTTTAGCGTTCTCATTCGCGAAAAAAAATTTTTTTTTTTTTTTTTTTAATTTAAAAATAAAACACATTCACATTTCATAATATGAAAAGTTAAGACAGATGACTTTTATTTTCGTATCATTCACTAACTTTTCCCTTCTATTAAACTGTCAATTATTTGGTCGTTGTTGAAAGTAGTTATTATTAAGTATTGAAAATATTCTTTACTTCAATAACTCTTGATTTCCGAAATTTAATTTTATTCCCGCAATATATATTTTACAAAAAAATCATTAAAAATCAGTTAATAGTTTTATACGAAAACTGTAATTTTCTCTTGATAATAATATAAAAAATTATAAATAGCACTTTATTTATAATAAGTTTGCTGTTCTTTGCTTGTGAGATGGATATCTATGGATGGATATCTATACATTCGCCCCTGATATCTATAGCACCTGATTTATTTTAAGTTTGCTGTTCTTTGCTGGTGAGATGGATATCTATGGATGGATATCTATACATTCGCAGTAGAAACCACTGGAAGTTCCTATGGCCAAAACATCGAATTCCCTATCAGAATCTTAATAGATATTGAGTTTGCAGTTGACTTTAGAAGTGCGTACTTTAGATCATAGCCCTCGCGAAACAAATATTACATTACTATTTTTGTCGATATTCAGAATTATTCATGCGGTACTGACGCACTCAAGAATTATGAGATGTCCCTTTCATGGATTCAAGGCTTGACATATTACCAACGAAGGAATGGGACCCACTTTTAAGTTTTCGCCTTAAATGAGGTATTCTCAGTGTTGTACAGCACGGAGGTATAAAATATTAATATTTCATAGGCGAAGGAATGAGACGGGGGGGGGGTTCCAACCCATATGAGGACAAAATATACCATGTTATTAATTGTAAACAAATATTAGAGATGGGTATTGGGGTAACTCATTACAAAATTATCCATTAAGTCCATGAGTATAATGTTCTTCGCATCTCCTAAAAATCTTCACCAAACTTTTTCCCTCCGTCTTCGTCTTCTTTGGAACAAATTCATCAAAACCAAACCATTATTTTGATTGCTGCTTGGCTTCCGGAGTGTAATGTGATATCCAAATCTCATCGGTGGTAACAACTTGATGCGACACCAATTAAATTTTGTTATGGAAGTAAATAGCTATTAAATTAAAACTAACTTTTCAATCAATGTTAAATTTTGTTTTTTGTGGCATTTGACAGATAGGAACACTGATAGTGACCTCAACTTGCCTCTTCACCGACACCTGTTATCAAAATTCGGTAGTTTTTGTACTAATTTCATATGAGTATTTGGAGTTTTGGAGTAAATGTGATGTGGGTTTATTGAATGTCCTAAAAACAGCTTACTCTAGTGATAAAACGATTCATTTTCAATGGAAAGCTTTAACATATGCTAATATTATAGATTCTCTTGGTTTTTTTTTATCAACAAATCCTTTTGAAAATATCTTCAAAGAGTTTTTCAACACACTTTTTAAAAATTTTGCTTCTTAGAACAGAGTATTAAAAGGAATAAGTTATCATTTGAGTAAGGATAAAGGAGCAATATTACAAAAGAATAACTGTGTACACATAAAAAATTAAACATATTACTAAAATAAGCACATTGCATGAGACATAAAGTCCGATTGAAAGAATCAGAGCAGAATTTTCGAATATGTATTTCAAAAATAACAAAGTTAAAGTAAGAAAAGGAAAATGTTAAGAAACGACTATATGTAAAATTATATATTTTACTGCATTAATTGGGTTACAGTTAATATAATACTATTGCGCCATCTTTTAAATAAGGATGCAGTAGCATTTTTTTTTTACTTTCTAGAAGAACTTTTCTCCATTCATGCCAATGACGGCAGAATAACATTAATCGAAAGAATAGGAAATTGAATCAAAATATTACTCCTAAAGAAAACATTTTTATGCAGTTTTACATCTATCAAAACATCTTTTGTTCTTACAGCACTGAAGTGTTTTGATATGGATCAATTGTTTTGAACGTTGATTTATTCAAGAAAAGTAGAAATAGCTTAACTAACAACAGTAGAATTATTATAATTAAGGCCAAACGTACTACGGTAAATCATATCTATAATTCATGAGTATATGATATGTTTCTCTGTTCAATGTTGAATTTAATTCACTTATTGAAATGCAAAGTAAATGTTTTGATTCTGAATGTATAATCTTAGGAGAGAAATAAGAAAATATGATTCGATATTTCTAGCATTAAAATAAAAAATCGCTTTTTATCAGATTCAAAATAATGAAGCTAGTGTAACTTGGAGAAAAATGGATCTCTTATTTTTCCCCTCCCACTTCTTAAGTTACGGGTGTATAAACTGAAAAGCTGACCAGTACTTCAAAAAACTTAATTTTTTTGGCTCTTTCCCATTTCGCCTGCTTAAATCTCGCCAAGCAGACTTTATTCCGTTTGGCGTATGTTACGTCATTTTAGGCAACTTTATCGCTTGTGCAGGCGAAATGAAAAAGTACCAGTTTTTACTACACGAACAAAAGCAAGAGTTGAGATTTATGCATTGATTATTTAGTAATGTCACACTTAAAGTATTGGAATAGTCAAATATTTTAGCAGTTTCTACAACATCACTCAATTTAAAAAGGTGACACTATTACGAAAAATACGGTGAAAATAAGATATTTTTGGTACACACCTAAATTGTTATAACTTAGATTCTTCAAATCAAAAAGTTTAATTTTATGTTGATAACTAATTCTTATATATCAAGATATTCTGAGTGAATAAAATATACGATATTAGTTGTATTATTCGCAGTCTAAACTAAAAATGAAGTAAACTCTAAAAGATATAGTCGAAAATTCTGCAGTGCTGCAAAGATACAACAGTCCTTTCGAAAGATATTTTATTAAAAGATTACATTTAAACTAGAAAATGTGAAATTTCTGGAATGATTCAAGATATCACTGTTAAATATACTACAAGGAAAATATTTAATGTGATATTTTCGTAGTAACTAACAAAGAAATTGACATTAAAAAAAAGTCGTAGCTACCCTTAAATTTCAAAGAGTTTTATTAGTTATTCAAGAGGTACACTAATGTATAGTTTAACATAGAGCAATAAAGTTTTGAAATAAACTATATCAGGCCCTATTTACCCTAAATCGATTCAAACACGCCATAAATGGCTATTTTAATTTGGAAATGAATTTTCAAATCAATTAAACATCTATAAAACAATATCTGGGTTTTTGAACTCCCATATATTTCGGATACTGATTATGACATTTTTTCTCCCAATTCAAAGATATACTGTTTAAAGTAACAGACGTTAAACTTATTTAATTCCTTGAAATTGGCAAATCCGCTCACATCTGCGTATTTCATCTTAAATGGGACACCAATTATCTCACACTTGCTCAATTCATCCGAAGTTCAACATGATCTAAGACTGACGTCAATGCGTTTGAATAATATATTTCCCTCAGAATTCCACCATTTTGTTTCTAGACTTTGCATTTGTAATCATGAAATATTATTATGTTTAATTTCTGTTTATGAACACCTTTCCAAAATTTAATTGCATAAATTAAATTTTGTTTTGTATAAACAATAGAAATGTTGTTTATACAGCATTTAAACTCTTAATTTAGAATTTTTTATTTGATGTTATTCCTTGTTGTAATTGAATATTTAATATCGAGTTTTATGCAGTGCTAATATTACTCTCATTCAATATGATCAATACATGCAGAATTTTTCTGCTTACTTTATAGCTGTCTAAAAACATCTTTTACATTAAGAATTGCATACATTCCTAAATTTTCGCTTTTATATGTCTTACATAAGATTTATTTACAGAAATGATAAGATATTTTTTTAGCTCAGTGCTTAAGGAAATCTATTTTAAACCGGCACATGCAACGATGTATGGAAATCGCCAGATTGCTGACTGTTTACGATAAAACAGAGAGTCGGCTCAGTTTGCAAAATAGAAGAATACAGAAAAGAGTTTCCTGGTTTTTTCTATCATAAGTTTTCCATTATCCCTCGCTAATAATTTTTTACCTAATTTTTTGTAAGTTTCAATAATATTTTAATATTGAAATCTCTATCTATAGATTTGTATAATTTTTATGTGAAGAAAATCACTTTTTTATACATTAATAATGATGTATGCAAGTAATGAATTATAAATAAACGTATTTACATTTATAAAAGTCATATACTTATCTTTGAGTACATCCTGCATTAGAAGCAATGTATTTACAAATTTAATAATTTTCTAAGTGTTTATAAACATAAAATGCAACTTACTAAATGTAATTTAAATTTCAAAATTAAAATTTATTGAATTTTTCAAAACAATTTCAACTTTGAGATTTAAATTTCCCTTAATATATATACAAAACCCAAAAATAATGGTGAATGTTAATTAGAAAAAATTACGTTCATTTATAATATATAGGAAATAACCTCATTTAATAATGTGGAAAATAAACCGATTAAACAGTAAAGTACCGATTAAGGAAAATGTACCAGCATTTTAAAAAAACCACAGTCTGAGAAAAATACAATTACAAATATTTTTCGTTATAGCAGGACACACCTGCTTCTAATTTTAAAATTCAATTTTCGAGCCTTTTACTTACATATATTTGAAAATACAATTAATAATTAATTTATATAATTTGTGAAACATTCTGTTTTTTAAGAGCAATAAGAAAAAGAAAGAAAGAAAGAAAGCAATTAATAATACTTCCAGATTCTCAATCACCTTAAAGCAGTCTTCGCTTAATATTACGAAATAGGACCTGATCATGGAGAACGTTTTATGATAAAAATATATCCCAATATTAAAATAAAATTTTGGGATTATAGTATGTAAAACTCTTTAATCATTCCGTGGCCTTAAATTTTTGAAACATTATTTAAGTGCGCCATTTTTCGTTTCTAAAATATAGAGCGAAATATCAATTTAGCACCCAAATATAAGAGAAGAAACGTGGAACATATTTTATGCAGGAAGAAATGAATTGATTCATATAGAAATTGATTCGTGTACTAAAACATTTAACTCTGTACCGTCTGCCACTTACAAAAGGGTTCTTCAATGGTGACGTTGGCTCCCTGTATTGATATAATTCAATTTACTGCCAATTAGTTTCAGTAAGAAACCACAAATTCAAATATATGAAGAAATACTCTTGTATAATTCAATCGCATTAGAGCAGGATCTATTGAAAAGATCGCAGAATTCGCTAAGTCTTAAGGTTCACTAGTGTTGGAATAGCTGAACAAATCACAATTGACATCAGCTGCCTGTCTTTTGCAGTCTTACGAAGTAAATGATCAAACGCTCTAGAAAAATTTCGTAAGGCATTAGAAACTTCCTGATTCGCAAACAAGCGTTTGATTCAAACTTTTCCCTCCAAATATAACCACCAAGTCACCAAACAATGTCGCCAAGTCTAGATATTATACGAACGATAGGTTGATCTCTACAAGAAAGTAAAGCCAGAATGTAATATTAATGTTGTAGCGTTATTGAATATCAATATAAGTGCAGCGTTTATGTGTTATTTTAAATATAATGCGAAGGCAGCCTTAGTTACATTGCTTTATTCTTTTGTAATGACTTTCCCATGTATTTTGTTATTGTCATGCTTTGGATTAGGTGACACAACCTTTTTGCTTACGACTACTTAGTTTCGTCTTTCAATATTATAGTCTTACTTAAAATCCCCAGCTACTAAAACATTATACTGCCTAAAATGAAAATAGAATGATTAAAAATAACTTCAATTCATGATAAGAATTCATTCTGCATCATAATGCTGATCAGTGCGATTGCAATGCACAATATTAATTCGCAAGCCTCTGTAACTTGAACAGCAGGTGGTATGGATTTTGTCTCTAAATTATACTATATTATCCTTTTTTTTTTTGTTATTTTCTTCTCATTTTATGTAAATGACTCATTATGTATTTATAATTCCTATTCATTTCTACTTGTAAACATTGTTATTTTTAAAATGAGTTCTTTTCAATATGACAGACTGAGCTGTTATATATGATCATCCATCACATGTTGAAAATCTGTATTAGTTAAAATAAATAAATAACAATTTTCCGTATTAAAAATTAGTTTTGTAAATATTGTTATACACACGTCTGTCAATACGGTTATAACCTTCTTCTGAGAGAAAATATCCAGGCATGTTTATCTATATAGATACAATTTTGGTAGCTTTTTTTCCGTTTACCTTTCCAGCAATTTTTTTTAAATGATATTTTCTCCCCTTTTATTTAAAAAAGGACTGATCAAATTATTATTATGAAATGTTAATGAAAGTATTTGAATTATATTACACATATAGTTTTGCTTTCTTTTGGTTAC
Organism: Nephila pilipes; assembly: GCA_019974015.1. Taxonomy (NCBI): domain Eukaryota; kingdom Metazoa; phylum Arthropoda; class Arachnida; order Araneae; family Nephilidae; genus Nephila; species Nephila pilipes. The sequence goes on along the minus strand of BMAW01042636.1, from coordinate 94,320 downwards.
GCTTGATTTTATACTTATCCCAAATCTGTGAAAGAAAGTAATACTCAAGTGTGAATTTATATAGTATTTTGTATTTCTGTATGTTTTTCGCTCTTTGCATGGTCACGATACACAGGCCACACATTATCTAACAAACGGCAGCCGTATTTATTGCAGCCAATTATTTTCGACTAAAGTAACAGGTCGCAGAAGCCAAGTGGTCATGGTCACGTGCTCACGACAAGTGTTGTTTTCGGAGAGTCACGAGTTCCACTCCTGATGCCACTAAAGACCCACCATATCATGCTAGGGCTGAATCTCCTTAAATCCATCGAGACTCCATGTCCTCTAGAAGGCGTGGTGGGGATGTATGGAGACGAGAGTGACAAATCAAGTGTCGTCTTCGTCATACGACTTAAGAATTACGAAGTATTTGGCTAATAACATTTTGTTGCTTCTAATTGCGATGCTAATAACCAGAAAATTTGCTAAGGCAAACCACAAATCAGCGAACTCAAAGCAATTATCTTTAAAGTATTGTTACCATTTTCCAATGGTCAGTGGAACAAGGAGATAGTCTGACTGCAACCCATTTATAGCCAATCATTTTCCGAAGTAGTTATGTTGGCAAACTTCAAACCGATTAAGTTTTAATCTATCTTGGTCCTAGGTCCATTAAAGACACAGAAGCGTAGAGAGGCTGATGTTTGTTAACTCTGTCAAACTGGACGTATTTTTGAGGTCATAGTGTAGAAAATGGGAGAGAGGGATGCTAGTTAAACTTCGTTTTCAATCTATGGCCACAGTAACCTCGGGCTTAGGGCAACGGACTCTCAGCCGGAGTTGTTTTCATTGAGTCGCGGTTCGAGTCCCGATGTTATTAAACACCCACTTTGTCTTGTGGATGATGCATGTTAAATCTGGCCCCAATTCCTCCCATTACAGTGGTGCAGGAGATTAAGAGGAAGGTGACAACTCAGGTGTCGTCCTCGTCACTTGACAGATGCTCAGAATTCCGAAGCCCGTCGCTTATAATCTTTGTGTTGCTTCTCGGTGAGATGTTAATAAACAATCACATCACGTCACATCGTGTTCAGTTTGTTGGGGCTCCTTGTGCTCACGAGGGCGTGGTGTGAAGTTTACAGAATATAGTACCAACTCAAACGTCCTTCTCGTCACATGACTATGGTTCAAATTTACAAGACTCCCTAATAATAATAGTAATATAAATTCTAGTGCGAAGTTAATTTAACTATCAACCCAATTGATGGTCACCTGTAAGTTGGGAAAGTGAGGTGACAGCTCAAATGTCGGCCTCATTATCTGTAGGCTTAAAATTATGGGATCCATTGACAATAAAACTTGTGAAGCCTTAGAGAGTGCGACATTAAATCACAGACAAATAAATAACCGCCCTTGTCTATTTATTGAAATCTAAATTTTGAATAGATAACTATTGGTACAGAAAATTTTATTATAAACTCCATTATACTTAATACATTAAGAATAAATGTAGCGAGGGATGTTCAAATGAAAAGATATGAAGCGACATTGTGGGTGTAAATAAAGGCTTTATTCAAAGATAAACATCATAAGTCTGAGCGATCCCACTAATTAACGAGAAGAATGGATCCTTGTTCCTACAATTCCTGTGGCCATTATAAGACCCAGTCCCTCACAACGTGCTTGAATTCGTAGTACGAGTTGAAGCGCTTCCCTTTCAGATGTTTTTTCAGTGGACGAAACACATGGAAATCGCAGTGACATGTTCCAGCTGTATGGCGGAGGGTCAAGCTGCTCCCAATTGAACTTAGCCAGTTGCGAATGTTTGATATTGGAGGAGCGTGGACGAGCGTTATTATGGAACCCCCCCTACTTGAGCAGCCCCGGTCTTTTGTTCTTGATGGACCTGTGCAGGCTTTGGAGAATCTCGCAGTACACGTCGGAGTTAATAGATCTTCTTTGCTCGAGAAATTCAACAAGTAGCGGACTTTGGATGTCGGCAAAGACAGTGAACAACACCTTATCAGCTGATGCTATAGCCTTGAACTTTTTAGGGGGAGGTGATGATGCATGGTTCCACTGAATGTTGTGCCAATTTGTCTCTGTCGCGTAGAGACGGCACCAGCTCACATCACCTGTAACGACCCTCTCCAGGAAAGCGGAATCTTCATGATACCTAAACATGTTGAAGTGCTTATCCTATACGCAGTTCCTTTTGCTGGTCGGTGAATTGATTCGGAACCCACTGCACACACACCGTCTGATAACGCAATCAGTCATGAACAATTGTCCACACTATTCCAACGCTGACATTCTCTTCACCTCCAACATTCGCAGTGTGACATGCAGATCTCTTCTCATTAAGTCGCCCACTTTGTCAATGAGATCAGTCATAATGACTGTGTTTGCCTGGCCTGGTCTCTCATCATCAACCAAACTCTCACAGCCTGCACGAAAATGGGCCCTCCATTTTCTCACTGACTTGTCGGACACACAGCCTTCCCCGTATACGGTCCACCTTGAATAGTTGCAAGTTTAATACCTTCCGCTATCAGAAATAGGATAGCACCTCGTTATTGCTCCAATGTGAACGCCATCATGACCTCACACGTACAGCCACATCGATTGGACGGCGCTTTTTATAAGAGCCTCTGCTCTCTCCTGCGCATGAGAACACCCGCGCATGCTCCGATTCCCCTGAAGAGTCCATTTGTATCCATAGATGTCTTGCTACGTTTCCCAATACAGGCATAGGCAAATATGTTAATGATTATGTTGTTATAACGTTTCGTACCTTTTCATTTGACACCCTTTGTAGATAAGTGGGTAAAAAGCATCCTTGATAGTATACTGAAAGTATTCCATCTAAATATAGAGAGGATATACATAACACTTTATTTTTATATTACTCTTAAAAACTCTATTTTCAGATGAGTAAAATCTGATTTTATTTAATTGTTTAATTTTATTTGAATAGAGCCATATTATTGCTTGGCAGTAGCTACAGCAACTTTTATTACTCCACAAAGTGGAATTTTAATGAAAACAAAACCATGTTGTCGCAGCATTGTTTGTTCCAGAAGGAGAGGAAGACAGATTCCGATACGTTCTCATGTGTTAAAAGTATTAAAAATGCATCATTTTCCTTCGAGAGTTTTTAGAGAAATTCCTATACGTAAATAGGAAAAATAACTCTTTCCAATATACCTCTAAACTATTTACCTATCCAAAATTTAACAAAAAATTGTAGATTAGAACTAAATTACATTTCCATACAGAGACAGGAACGATATACAAATCGTGGTTGAAAAGTAATGCCTCCGTGACCATAACTTTTTTTTATCTGTTGCTCGATTCTCACAATTCGTGTTGTGCTCAAAGCTACATGAGTTATAAATTTAACTTCACTAATCATTTCTTGACGCATCCTCCTTTCAACTTTTTCAATCCATTTATACCAACTTTTGACAAGGAAGTTAAGCCTATAGGAGAAGAACTGGTTCTCTTAGGAGGTTGTAGTCAACAGCAGAACTTTAATGACAGCTTTCAGATCCTCGTCAGAACATAGTGATGTCTCTCAAGGGACTCTTAATTTTTGGAAGAGGTGAAAGTCGCTAAGTTCAATGATGACTCAATGCTTCAATCTCTATTCCATAAGTGTCACCATCATCTCCCATTTTCAGCATATCTGCGACACATAGGAGCAAAGAAAGATACTAATGTATTATGCAGAAGAAATATACTCTCTTGTAAAACCAGAATTTTGAAAATCTAGCATCGAATGAAAAAGTTATGACCAGTAGGAATTACTTTTCTCTATAAAGCTTCATATTTCTACGATTTTTATTTTACAAGTGTTTATTATTTCTGGGTTCTTATGATTTTAAATTAATCTCTTAGGAATAATATTATGCTTTAAGATTAAGGTTTTTCTTTACTCAATTCTTAATTATTTAAAAGATAATTAATTAATTAAAAAAGGAAAAAAAAGTATTCTGCATAACTTGTATGAAATGTCTTTCTCCATACACTTGGCACACAATTTGATTAACAGAGTAAATATATAACAAATATTAACCATAAATTATTCGTTTCAGTCAATTTTGTAACTGAAACATTCCTTCGCTATCATCAATACATTTTGTTTCATTTTCATTCCAATCAGACTTAATTCGACTTTTGAGACTACATAATTTTGTTCATCTCCCATTCAAGTAATGTATTCAGTTTTTAGAAAAAAAGAAAGCAAAATGTTTTCGATGTTACACAACTTTTGTTTAAACAAATAAAGTGTTGATTTTTCTGATTGAATTAACGGAAGGAAAAAAAACAACGCCGCAAGAAAAAAAAAAGAGTTGCTCTGAAAGAAGAAACACTAAGAAGAAAAGTCCACCAAAAAACGATGTTTTGATTAACTTTCCGATAGCATCAGAAAACCTCCAGCAATCGCTATTTGCGTAAGCTCTGGATTGATCCTGAAAAGGCAGATTCTCGGTCCATACTGGATCTATGGAAGCGAGATATTGTCATTAAGTTAATTAAGAAAGTAGATTTAATGCTTTTTTGTGCGTGTGATGCGCTGCTTATATTTCTTTTGTATTGCTTAATACTGCTTTTCCACCGAAGTATCGATCAATATTGTAGTTATAATTCAAAAGTTTTCGCCTCAAAACTTGAGAATTCTTATTTTATATAATCAAATATAATGAAAAAATAGGATGTTGTCCATTTATATGTTTTTTCCCCTTCTGTATTAATTGAAGTGAAAAAAAAATCACCTGTTTGTTTCCAGAGGAAAAAAATATACCGTTTAAAAACAGAAATAATTGGAATGAATTTTTTTACCATTATGAATCTACATTTATCACTCAGAATTATAAAGTTCTGGAATTTTTCATGAAGAATAATAGCATTTCTAGAAAATTTACTCACTGAGCACTCATCTATTTTTTTCGATCTTTTATCATAATCCAAATGATTCTAGTAGCTAATTGTTTTAAACCAAGAAGAATATTTTTTGAACTGAATTGTAGTACAAGTAAATTTTCAAATTCCTTTCCCAGAATACATTCTAAAAACTGAATATTAACTCTACTCCGATGCAAACTCTTACAAAAAAGTAAGAATTGAGTTTTACAGAGCATAAACTAATAATAAATATAGTGAATTTTAAGAAATGTTTTTATGTATCCAATAAAAATAATTCATGCTTCAATCGTTCATTTTTATTTCAACTATATATCAACAACATATGAAATATTCCTATTTTTGAAGCATTTCATAACCAAATTGGTCTATGTTGTTGAATTAATAACTGATAACAGTGATTACGTTGCAAGTTAGGAGGAAAACATTTAACTGCCTTTATTTAAATTAATACATGTTTTTTTTATTTATTGGTAATCGCGAATATTCACTATGTGTGTATAGTTATAATTAATTGCATTAAAGGATCTATGACTCCGAGGTACATATGTAATACTTCCATGGAGTTCATTGTCCTTAGTAAACAAAAGTGACGCAAACCTGTGATGTCCTAACCAATCTTTCCTCTTATCTCCCTTTCTCTCTCTCTCTCTCTTTTACAACCATGTCCAGACCCAAAGTCCTCCCTTTGGTTTGGTGTGGAAATTAGGAGGGGGAGGGGTGGCAGCTCAGGTATCGTCCCCGTCAATTTACCGAAGTTCAAAATAACGAGGTCTATTGTCAATAGCCTTGGTTGCTCCTTGTGTGACGTTAATTAAACCAAACAAACAAAACTGTTTCACAACTAATATTTATCTTTTTCTAACTCCTTTTACCTTGTATCCAAATTATAAGCATTCATTTATAGCAATTGTTTATACTATACTAATGATTACCTATATTTTAACGAGTGTTTGGTGCAGTTCTTGCCTAACATAGCCTTTGCAACTGTGAAGCCAATCAAACTAATAAATCACCATGAATACACCACTGGAGTAAATTTTGATCGATTAATTGTTGATTAACATAACACTTATAAGAAACAGATAACTGTTGGCAACGGACGTCTTCATTGTGAATCTCGGTCAAATAACGAGGGCGGCACTTAATATGAGAGACGTCTGAACAAGAGGACATTGAGCCTCTGCAGATTTAATGTGCATCGGAACTGTCAAGAGACGGGTCTCAAAAGGAATTAAGACTCAATGAATTCACAGAACCCATGAGCCCCGTGATCACTGTGCTTAATGCTGGAGCCAAAAATGAAATCGTTCATACTTTCTAGCACTCCCACACGTGATGAGACGCTGTGGTAGGATTAGTTCCAGTTCTTCTGAAGGAAACTTCAAAGGCAATAAAGGTATATCCTTTGACATGTTAACGACGTAAAAGAAACAACCATGGCTTTTAGAAGTCTCATTAGGGGGCTGAGACATACATTTCGCTTACGTTCTCGTTTAAGAAAATTAAGATTTGTGATACGTGACAACCGTCCTCTTTCCACGGCCATCTGCCAGCAGTATGAAAATTCTTACGTCCCTGGGAAAGCATCTACTAACCTCAATCAATACAAAATTGTTGTTCCCGTAACAATTCATTGACCAAATTGATCCGCCAAATATTTTGTCACTGGATTAAAGATTGAGCGTTGGAACACCTATTCTAGCAATCATTTTGCTCGCCACTACTTTTTAATTTTCACTTTTGCAAACTGCTCTAAATTCTGTTTTTTCCTTACCCTTTCTCTACACTCTAGTCCGAAAGCTAAGATTCCGATGCATCACTCAGACGTCCACAAGTATGTAAATATTAATTTAAACTAATGTGTGTTAAATGTTAAGAAACAAAATTAACTCTAATATGAGAATCATTAATAGTCGTCTCTTTCTTCAAGAGTCATTTAAGCATTCTCTGTGACAGGTGCCCTTTGTCGCTCATTTTACGATTATGCGATGTAATGCGTAAATATTTAGGGAAAAGAAGTTTTACTGAAACAATTTATTTCAGAGAGAGAGCATCAGATCACTTAATTTCTCTTTCTTTCCCATGTAGAGAATCCATTCTATTTGTTAACTTATATGTGTTAACTTCCCTACTTAAAGCCTGCCTCTAGAGGGCGTTCATTTGTAAAGGGAGAGAGTGTGATGTCACACGATCCCCTGAGACGGGACCTGACCGAATCTCCGAGAGGAGCTGTTTTAAACGAGCGGTAGTAAGAAAAATAAATATTGTTGTTGTTATACAACCCGATGTGTTTTTTTTGTCTAAGGACAACCGAGAACTGAAATTTGAGGTGATGATGATTAGTTAGTTTTAGTAGTGAGTTTATAATAGTCAGAAGTGGGATTTATATTGAAGCCCACGGTCAGACTGACATTTCTCTGAGAGAACGGTTTTAATGTATATACTTTGTAGGCCGCTAACCTACCAGAATTGTGAAAGACACAAAAAAGTGTTCCCTGGATTATATAGTGAACCGTGCAAAAAAAGTACTTTGTAGGACTCTAACCTACCGGAACTGTGAAAGAAAATGTGCTAAGTGATTTATTTTGAAGAATATTGAAATTAGAGTTAAATATGTCGTTCCTCTCAAAAGGACGTAAAAGTGATTTAATCGAGCTTGCGCTTTAATTAGACGAAAGTGTTCCTTCGGATGCAACCTATGTGGCAATAAGGGATACAATTATAAAAAGTGAATTCTATGAAGAAGTTTTCGCGAGAAGATGTCTCGAGAGGATAATTAAAAATAGGAAAGAAAGAGAAAAAGAGTTAGAAAGGGAGAGGATTGAAAGAGAAAAAAAGTTAGAAAGGGAATTTGAACTAGAAAAATTAAGATTAGAAAAATTAATAATTGAAAACAGTAGAAGAAAACAAAGAAAAATCCAAGAGTACTATGAAAAACGATTTCAGCCTCAGCAGGAAAAGTTTGAATCTGTATTGAAAGATAGGGACAAGAAGTTTACCGAAATTCAGAAGGAGAATGAAATTTTGCAATGACTTAGGAATGTTTTATTATATTTTGTGATGATTAGGAATATAATTTTGTAAGGATTTTGGAATATATTGAATTAGGAATGTAAAGATTTAGGGATACAATTTTGTAATGATTTAAGAATGTGATTTTGTAATGTTTTAGGAATAATCTTTTCGTAAGAATTCTTAGATTTGTGTTTTGATGATTGTGTTATGTTAAAGAATTTCTTTGTTACATGTATGAACCTTTTTGAGTCTATAAGAGTTAAGCATATTCTATGAAAAAGAGAAATAATATTTGAACTGTATGATAACTAAGATTTTTGTTTTGAAGTCTTAAATTAGAATTATTACTTAAGAGGAGGAAGATTTTCTTTATATGCACGTTGTGGAATGAAAGACAATTTGTAGTGAAATGTAAATATAAGGGCGATTATGTTAAATGATTTATGCATGATTATTGATATTTAATCTGTATAGGGTAATTGATACTTGCTATTTTAAGTATTTGCGGAATTTAAGTATTGATGTTTGTGTATAATTATTGATATTCGTTATTCTAAGTATTTGAGGAATTTAAGCATTGATGTTTGTGTATAATTGATATTTGCTATTTTAGGTAATTGAGGAATTTAAGTATTGATGTTTAGGTATAATTATTGATATTTACTATTTTAAGTGTTTGAGGAATTTAAACATTGATATTTTTGTGTATGATAATTAATGGTTTTAAAGTGTATCAGTTATTAATGATTTTGTGTTAATTGTAACTGCACAATTGGGACAATTGTATATCAGGTTGGCCGAACTGTTAACTTCCCTACTTAAAGTCTGCCTCTAGAGGGTGTTCATTTTTGTAAAGGGAGAGAGTGTGATGTCACACGATCCCCTGAGACGGGACCTGACCGAATCTCCGAGAGGAGCTGTTGTAAACGAGCGGTAGTAAGAAGAATAAATATTGTTGTTGTTATACAACCCGATGTGTTTTTTTTTGTCTAAGGACAACCGAGAACTGAAATTTGAGGTCATGATGATTAGTTAGTTTTAGTAGTGAGTTTATAATATATGTTTGTTGGGAATTTCTTCCTTATTATTAACTAACATATTCATTCATTTTTTCTTTATTCAACATTCATGACAAATACGTTACATGGTTCTGACTTCGACAAAAATTTTAGAAATGACAAAAGCCTAGTGGTGTTGGTCGGGAATTTGTGACTAGCTTTGTTTCCATGGGGTCCTCATGCCAATAAAGGCTTGTCTTATACCGTAATGGAAGCGCGATAAATCTGTCAGGGTTAAAAATGCTATCATTAGTATGGTACTCAAGTTAGAAGAGGGTAGAGCCTGATGATATTGGTAGAGAACTCATAGCCAGCGTTGTTTTCATAAAATAGTGTGTTCACGTCCTGATTCCATAAAAAAATCTGTGGTATAGAGGAGATGAGCACGATAAGTCAACCGGAGCTCAAATTCTTCTCGTAGTTGGGGTGTGGATCTTAGGAGAGTAGAAGATCAATTCTCAAGTTTTGTCAGCGTCAGTTGTTAGTGGCTCAAAATTACTGGTTTCCTTACCCAGTAGCACTCGAATGGCTTCTAAGTGCGATACTTATAAACAATAAGTCGAAGTAATGCTAAATACATTTTCAATTTTACGTACTTAATATTAAAAATTGTGAACTCGTAAAATATTTGCACATCTTAAGGACATAGTACATTAAACGCATGTGTTTTATCCACACAAACATATATGGATATCGAAGCATTTGCATGTGTGAAAATGTGCACACGAATAAAAGATTATTGCTCTTTCGAATTAGATGAAGATGATCTTGAAAATTTATCACGCGTTTACAAATTATGAGCTCAGTCTTAATGAAAGACATTTTTTCTTTCTAATACATTCACCTGTATCTCAAGGAGTTGCAATGATAGAAATTCATGGATGGACATTTTAATCTTAAAAAGGGGAAAGTAAACTAGTTTGGCTTATTTATTTAAGCATGTTATTAAATCAAAAATTATCTTAGTTAATTAAAAATATATTTAAAATTAAACTGAAATTAAGTTATTTATTATTACTGAAATCAGATTATATTTTGTTTAAAAGAACACTTAATTCTAAAAGAATTATAAAATTAGTTTATATATTAAACGTACAGAACAAAAAAAAGAAATAAAACAGATGTAAATAAATAAAAAGTAAATGCTAGGTAATTGAAAAAGAAATAAGTACATACGTCTAGCATTGCGCAAATGACAGAAAGAATACAGGTAATATATAAGTAATTCCATGCAATTGCACTCTATAACAAAAAAAAAAGGCGCACGAGGAAGGAGTTGTCCAATGGAGACAAAAATTGACGGATAGGAAAACTATATACAGAATAGAAAATGATTAAAATTTCAGAAAAATCGAATGATTTATTTCAGTTACATAGTTACTAAGTAACGTGCTCAATAATGTGTTGACCCACCTCTAGCCTGGATGCAAGGTGCAACACAGTAAGCTGATTGATAAAGCTCCTTGAAGGTCCCCTGCGGTATTTCTTGCCAAATTTGCTCCAATTGGCGGACTATGTCATCAACATTCTTTGGTAGATGCAGTCGCCTTACCATCATATCCCAGACATGCTAGATTGGAGAGAGATCCGGCTGACCAAGAAAGTGTTTACAAGCTGTCAGACATTTCATAGCAACACGTGCCGTATGTGGTCTGGCATTATCTTGCTGAAAAATAAGGCAGGTGTACTGCAAAAGAAACGGTAGCAAAACAGGGCTCAGATTGTCGTCGACGTACCACTGTGCAGTAAGTGTGCCACTAATAAAGACCAAAGGGATCCAGCTAACAAGGGAAATGGCACCCCAGACCCTAACTCTAGATTGAGGGCCTGTGTGGCGTGCGATAGGGAAAGTAGGATCGCCCCGCTGCCCTGGGTGTCTCCAGACACGTCTTCGATGATCGTGAGCACACAGTTGGAAGCGGGATTCGTCGATAAACACTATATGTCCTCAATCAGCATCATTCCAACCTGATCGAGTCAAGCAACACTGTAAACTGGCTCGACAGTGGGAAGGTATGAATAGCAGGTGGCGTACGAGCGTAGATTTCGCTCTGTCAGCCGTCTGTGAATGGTCATGGTGGACACCCGTGTGCGGGTCGCACGTCTGATGGTTGATAATGATTATTCAAGCGCTGTGACAGCTCACCTGACAATCACTCTGTCCTCCCGATGTGCTGGGCCCCTAGGTCGACTGCTACCATCCTGACGCTGAATACTGCCATTGTCCACCCATTCTTGCCTGCATCTTCTAATCGCCGCATTGTTTCGACCCATATGAAGAGAGATTCTCCGATTTGCCCTACCTGCCTCTTTCAATCTAGTGATAAGACATCTTTCAAAATTTGACAGCTGCTCATAATGTGCTAATGTGCTCGAATCTTGCGACGAGGCATTTTTTCGGTCGTTAAAAGGTATCCTAAATTGCAATGCAAAATAAAGCTTGACCATCAGATTGAGAATCGCTTCTTATGTACATTTGTTGAGTGCGCAATTCCGATGCACTGTAGCTCCCGCTATTCATTAATTGGACACCACATTTTATTTATTTGCATGTTTGGTGCAAATGTCTTTGCATATGAAATTTCATTACAATCGAACAACTCCTTCTTGGTGCGTCGTTTTTTTATTATAGAGTATATTTACTTATTACTACTAGGATCAAAATATTTCTAGTATCGATCAATGGTATTGTATCAAAATTTCTTATGACATTATTAATTTATTTTCCTGAAAGGTATTGTCCTTTTGTATTTACACATTTACTCCCCGGATCAAATAACGATTCAAAAAATTCCTGAAAACCAAAAGGTATCCTTTCTATCTAATTTTCATCAAGAGAATAGAGGGAATGTACAAGAGTGTTCATACTGTCTTACAATCAAAGTGCAATGTAGAGTGGCATTGTCATACAACATACACGAATCATTTCTAGTCCATTTTTCAGGTCGCTTTAGTCTGATTGACACTCGTAGCTATCTAAGTACCTCTGAGTAAAGTCTTTTGCTGTTAGTTTGTTCTTGGAGGAATAAATTCGTGGTAAATCTAGTAATCTACGGTGGAAGAGGAGGAGTGCTTAATCCGAAGATCATCATTATTGTGCGATCTTGAGGTAAGCGCTTATACCACTCGTCCACTAGCATTTTCATTATTGCTTCTTTTCCGTTTTCTTCTTTCAATACCTGAAACTTGCTTAAGAAAAAGCGATGATATCTCCATCAAAAGGGAGGAGATGGTGATATCATGAACATACAAAATTTGAAAGGGGCACGCTGTTATGAGGAAGATATGTCGAAACCCGATGAATGCAAACTCCTCTTTATCGTAACTTCTTAAGACCCAAGTTACCTAATGAAGTGTCTTTATAAGACGCAAGTAAAATTGAAAATATTGCTTACTGGCTTTCAAATTCAAGGTAACTATTTGGGGTAAGATTGCTTAAAAAGTTCTTCAAGCATTGACTTTAATATATAGTAATGTGTACACGCCACAGAGAAACAAAGAGTGGGAATTCGTCGTGCAAGAGGTAAGTTTCTTTAATTAATTAAACTATTTTGGATGCCATTTTAGATTAATATATATATTTAAAATTATTATTTTAGAGGGAATTGTACGTAAGAATTTTAGAATGTATTGTGTTGAAAAAATCATACTCTCAAGGTGCACAACTGGATACCTGGGAACTGAATGCTCATAAAGTTGCCATACATTTACTATTTTAAAATGATTGTAATGTGAAAGAAAAACACATATTATGATGAAATTCATGAAAATAGTTTCTATTTTGAAGATGTAAGTTGTTAAATTTTATGCATCTTAGAGTATACATATTTGAGTGTGGAGTGGCTCGTGGGCGGCTTTGCTCAATGTAAACGCATTAAAAGACCACTCTCGAGGCGCTCACAGAACTCTCACGCAGACAAGTACAATGTCGACTTTTCGACAATTACAAAAAGGAATTATGAGCTAAGACTCGGATAGCATCGTTTCAATGAGAGGCTCGAAAACTGCTCAGCTTGCAAGATTACACGAATTAAGATTCGTAGAATTGAAACTTACATACATTTTCAAAATAGAATTTGTTTTTATAAAATTCTTCACAAATAACATTTTCCCTCCATATTACATTGTTATTTTTAAATTCGCAAATAGTCATATTATGGATATTCAGTACCAAGGTACTCAACTGGGTAACTTGTAATTATTTAATCAAAATTTTGAAAAGCATTTTTACCCAATTTTCTCTCTTAATGAGGATATTTTATTAAAAATTGTTACAAGCGTTTAGAAATTAGAAAAGCGTTTTAAAGCGTCTGCAGTTTTTACTTGAGTCATAAGCGGATAAACAAGCTATAACTTTCTCCGACGGTAACGGGAAGGGTTCATAGGTTGCTGAGAGCCTTTTTTAGTAGTGTTGGAAACCTCAGAAACATAAAGTTCAATTTCCAATCAGCTTTACAGTGTACAACGATTCCCGGAACTTTTTTTTTTTTTTATCCCAGTAGGCATATAAATATCCACTATACCTAAAATATCCATTAAAAGTCTATTACACTTTTAATCTAATTTTTTAAGTATAATTCATATAAATAAAGATGTTCATTACAAAGGATGTTTTTAAGTACAGAAATCGAAGAATTAAAAAATTAATGCAAAAGAATGTGAAACATACAGAGAAAGAGAAAAAATGAAATCTTCAAAAGAAAAAACTAAACAATGAAAATAATTAATAAATTAATAAAAATATGTCGTACTATTTATTGCCACTACAATTTTCAAGTTTGAATTAGGAACCAATGAAAGTTAAAAAAAACAACAACAATATATATTCACATCAAATCTCTACCTCTATAAAATATAAACATTTAAGTCTAAAAGACACAAACGTACAACTTTTTTTATAATATTTTACCTCATATATAATGATAATAAAAATTAATAAGTTAAGCTATAATAATTATTATTTCTATCCTGTTCAAATTTAAATTCAAAACCAGTTTTGTAATTATCTTTTGTGTTTATAATTTTTATGTAAAATCTAAATTATTTTACTTTTATTACGTTATGGTGTAATTTCATTTTTTTTTATTTTATTAATTCGTAGATTTTCTTGCTGGCTTCCATTAATGCATTTTCTTAGTGGAGAACCAAAACATTTGTCAGTTCTATTTTTAGGTTTCAAAGGAGTAACAGACTCCTTAAAAGCATTTTCACTTTAATTTCAATTGGGGAATAAAATACGTTGAAATTGTATTTCAATTTTTAAAATCAATATTATTTCTGCGATTTTATTAAATAAGTCTAGAACAACCTTTCAACCTTGAATGTGCTTTTGAAACTAATTATAATTCTAGTTACCATCGAAATACTAATTTTCTCTTCAAATGTGTCACTTTCTCCATTCTCATTTTGAATAGTTAAAGTTAATGAGAAAAATACGTTTAATTAGATTTTCGAGACTTTTTATTGGACTTTTTACTATGACATTTAGCTTCAAATACTGCACTTAACATCTGGATATCTTTTAGTAAAGTATTATAAATATCTTTCTTTTGTATTTCATTTACTTCATAAAATAATAAAATGAATTGTGACTTTATAATTACTTGGATGAAGATGTTTTAAAGACCTTTCCCAATCTTTCTTAAAATTTCTTTACTTACTAAAATAGATTATACTATACACACGCATATATGTATAAGTCTGCCCGAATCTAAAATTTCCATGTTCAATCAGGTTGTGCCCATATACGATCCTGTAGTCTTTGGTTGCACAAATTACTACCTACAGTCCAGGCCGAATGACTAACCCGACACAGGATTCCCAGTTAACTTCCCAAACGAATTTAATATATATCACCGACCCTTGTACCGTTTGAAGATAATGTTATTATGAAAATAGGTAATTCTGATTTTTAAGTTTAAAATATTTATTATGTACAGCTATTATACAAAAATATATGACAGGTGATACCAAGACGTCCGTCTGGACCGGGAACCAAGCAGAGACTGACACTCTTTGAGGGCCATCGACCTTCAACGGCTTCTCATCGGCGAATGTCCCCAATCTTCACAAGCTGCCGAAAAAGCCACGATCCCCCAACTGTTGACGTCTCGGAGATCAGGTATCGCTCGGGCAGTCCAGATGAATGAATGTCAAAGTTGGCAGATCGACCAACAAACATTAAACAAGGCCGAGGAATGTGGGTATGCCACAGACGTTACACCCTGAAGGGATGAAGGGTCATGATCAGTTAACCAAGTCGAAACCAGGAGGAATCACAAACAGAAAGGAGTTCATCTTTATTTCCTGATATTATTCCATTTGATCTTTTAATTTATTTATTCTATAGATCCGCATAAACAGCCATATTCCCTGTTTTAAAATATTTGAGAGATTTTACTCCTGACATCTAGTCGCCACATAAAATACCTAAAGATCTTTCCACCAAGTAATTTGAATAATCCTTGCTGTAATTTCCGAACAGGAAACTTTTTCGGTCACTTCGTTCTTGTCTGCTTGTCTGGATGGAAGCTCGTCTATCACTATCTCAATGTGCAATGTGTCTCCCACATCTGTAGTGTAATATTAAACAAATTCCTAATTGAAGTATTTAAGTTTCTTCACTGTGCCACGACACACACACACACACACACACACACA
>BMAW01042636.1:26559-78651 GCA_019974015.1 Nephila pilipes | reverse complement strand
CACATACGTCATTGTTTATTATTATTATATTATTACTACGCGCTGCAGGCAGGTGCGCGGCAGGCAGGTGCGGCAGGCAAGTGCGAAACGCCAGGCCAGCAGCGGCTTTACCGCGGTTTGCCAGCCAGCCGTTGCTGCGTTTTTGGAAAGGCTACCGGCAATGCTCGGCCAGTGCGCTTTTCAGCAGCCTGTGCGTGCGCGCCTGCAGTGGCGGCCAGCGCGGCTTTGCTTGCAAGGTTTCAAGCGCAGCATGTTTTGGCTCACGCGAGCGAAGCGGCGGTACGGCGCGCTGCTGCGCGCTTTTGCCGGAAGGTACGGCGAAGCGGCATGCAGTGTTTGCTTTGCGTTACGGCAGCGCGGTACGGCGGTGTACAGTTTGTATACCCATATGAGAGCTTATAAATAACAAATCTTATGATGCTTATTAATCCTTCTATCTCTCAGTATTTTTAGACGCGTATGTTGGTGCAATGCTTGTATATAAAAGTTTTTGTAGAAACTGTGGATTCGATTTTGAGATTTTGAGACATGCAGACCTTTTTAGTATATTTCATTATCTATTTTCCTTTTTCATTTAGTTGGATTTGCACTTCAATATAATATTTTAACTTTCCTTGTTTGAATTGTTTCTGAATGATTTTGTAATGACTTTCAACTGATATTAAAGACATGTTAAAATTTTAAATTTAATATACAGAATAATATATGAATTTTATAAAAGATTCATAGTTACATTTTATAATTAAGTATTTAAGCAATAAAACAGAAGTATCTAATAGGTCATGCTATTTTTATTGTTAATGGATTTTAAGGAAGAAAATTAATGCTTTTATTCTGCAAGGGATCATGTCACTATGTGTTACTTAATGGATGTCGGTATCTGGTAGATACACTACCGACAATTTTATTATAGACTTCAATTTGAGGATGAATAAGTACACACACACTAAAAATTAAAAAAAAAACGCTCAGAACAGGACATTAATTTGTAAGTAGTATTTATTCATTTAAAAGAAAGTCATCGTTTTGAAATTTTTTTATGATGTTCTTAACAAAGACTACTATGAAACAAAATTAAAAATATTTATCTGAGAGATCTGATGTAACCTGTATAAGTTATGATATTGTTTCAAGTAAAGAATAATGCGATCTCAAATTGTTTATAAAATTCTCTAACTTTAAAAGGAGATAAATCGCATTGTATACATATATTTTAATTTTTAAAGACTTTTGTTTATGTTCATCTTTCCTTGATTTGCTGAAAAATTTTTCTTATTTTCATTTTACTACTATCTTCTTCTCCATATCACAATATTTTTGAATAATTTGTTTTTTTTCAGAAAAGCTTCCTATAAATATATTATTTGTCTTATAAAACTATTTCTACCTAATTCAAAATTGTGTAGCCATTAAAATTTAATTAATGCAATGTTTTCTATTAAAATAGGAATATTACTAAGAGAATTTTTATATACATTTTTCAATTTACAGATTCAGTGTACATTTTAAGCAAAATCGAAAGAAATAAAAATGTTCGATTAATTATCAAAAAACCAAGCTTTTACCAAATGAAGTAGAAATTATCTAAAAGAATTACAGATGAGATTAATGAAACAATTTCATTCAACATAATTAAAATTTTAAATTCCTGATTAAAAACTTTTTCTCGTACTTATGATATCTTTAAGCTCAGATACTTGTATCAATTTTGAAAAGAATATTACTCAGTTTCCTTAGTTCTATAATTTGTAGCTACAGAAACACGATACTCTTGAAATCTCTAAAGATATATTTCAGCACATGTTCACTTCCTTTAGTTACTAGATTAAAACTTTGGAGAAATTCCGTCTGCGAAATCAGATATCATTTTATAAAGAATAAGAAAGACTTGTTTTATTTCTCCGAAGAAAACCTATTTATTTCTATATTTAAGGAAAAATATATGTTAGGTTTGGATTATGTTAGACTCTGCAGTCAGATTATGAAACATAAAACTGTATTAAAGGATTCTTCCATAAAGGATCACTCAAATATTTTGTTTTTTTTGCTAAGTGAAAGAGCAATCATATTGTTATAAATAACATCAAAATTTAAATCTGGATTTATTAGTCCTTGATAAATTTGAATTGATTAAATTTTGAAATAGGAAAGTTATCCCATACTGCTAACAATAATAATAAAATAATCAAGTGTATAAATCAAAAAAGATTATAAAACTATTCAGAAACATGATTGGTGTGAGAAAATTGAGAGAAATTAAAAACTTTTGCTATTATTAAAGAGATTCATATTCATCAAAGAAGAAAATTATTATAGTAAATTACATAAAACATCAAGAATTTAGTAATTTAGAACAAAACTGCAGATGGATAAAAAGTGAAGAGGATACTGAATGAAATTATAATAAACAATAGGGAAATGGAAAATTGGAAAAACCAGTTTAATATTATCCATTGGCTTGTGCTTGTGATGTGTGAACAGATTCCGTAAAGAGTCCTAGCCCTAACAATTGCTTAAAAGTTAGAAAGACTAAAACAGAAAAATTAAGAACTCCATTAAGAGAAAAATGCTGGGATAGTATAAAATACCAAAGGCTAAACAATTATTAAAATAAATATCTAAGATTAAAAAATTTATTTCAGAAAGATCATAGCATAAAAAAAAGAATGAAAACACTTACTCATTTGTAGTATAAGGATAATTTAATCTAAATTCACTTTCAATTAATTTTCCTGCCTTACATTCAAAATTGACGTTCAATTATTTATTCTTTATCAACTAAAGATCCCATCAACATTAAAATTTTTTTAATTCTATTTCATTTCCTTTTCTAGGCCCGAAAGATTTCATAGTGTTACCCTCTAAGCGAAACCCAAAGAAAACCTGCTAATTGAGCAATAGTTACAATATTGGCAATTCACCTCAATTCTTCAGTCTGATCTAGATTTTTAGCTCTCTGAATTTTATCATGAACAAATGGATAATTTAACATCTGAAAGTCTAACTGATTATCGGAGCTGTCCCACGATACCAACTGACACAGTACATCTTTAAGATATATATTTACAAACATGAGTTGATACTTCTACAATACTTCTCTTATGGAAGGAAAAATTGTTTTATTATGAAAAAGAGAATTTAAGCAATAATCATTTTATCTTACATATTTGGCAACCATTTGGCATCAGCAACTTTGGCGACAAATGAAGCACTGAACCTAGCGAAAATTGAATGTGTACATTGTGAATTTTCCATGTGACGTCAACTTGGCCGGAAAATACGACACAGAATGAGTCGATGTGATCGTCTGGGAGCGGAAAGAAATGGTCTTGTGTATGGAATTAGTTTGTGGAGTCTGCTTTATAGACCGATCAGGGGAAGCGTGGCCGAGTGAGATCTGCTGGAGATTGGCCTGAATCAATGACTTTCGAATCTGTCTTTGGAGTCTCTGTTGTGAGATCAATTGGGGATCAACTGAAAGCTGTTGGCACTTAAAGGGCGTGTCGGTGAATGTGCATAGAAGCAGCGTGTCTGCTGGAAATTGTCGTATCCTATCGTGGAAGGAAGAATATTACTGGGAGACTTTGGCAGTAGGAGATTAAAACTGGTGAACTGAACGTTGCTGTGTATAGTATGCTATACTTAATGTATTTATTCTGATTTGTGCACCAATATGCGTAAGGCTGTGTATCTGTATTGTTCGGGTTGGGCTATCTGTGGGTTGTATTGAAGACTCTACGCATTAATCATATTCTGTCGTTTATCCTCCGAGTTGGACTTGATTTTTCTAGCTACATACGCCTTAGAGAGAGAAGAAAATTTCGAAAACAATATAATGTTAATTACACATAAGTTTTAACATGTATATAAGTTCATAGTGTAATCTCCACCTGTATATGTCTTTAGGTGAGTGTGTAAGATGTTTGCTTCAAACACCCCAGATAGAATACTTAGTATAGATCAAGGTGAGTACAGGTTAAAGAAATTATTAGGCGTTTTCACCGAAGCAATGCGATTAAGATACTATAGAATAAAGTTATTTTACACAACTAAATCTGTTCATTTCAGGTCTGAGACAAAAGATACTAAAGTTATAAAAGATAAGCTTAATAGATAAAATTTAAAAGAATGTGAGTTAATCCCAAAAAAGTGATGGAAAATAGTAAATTACAAAAAGTATTTAATAAAAAAATTATTAAAAAGGAAAGATTTTCTAAAATAGTAAATTAAGAGTATGTACAAAAAAATCCAAAGTCAAAATCAAGAAAAAATTGCATCTAATTCCAAATACAAAAACCATATAGCAAAATAAAATCAGGATATTAACATTAAAGTTAATTTTAGGTATCTAAAAAACTATAATTTTAACATGCATAGGTCAAACGTAAGAAAATCATTAAATTAGAAAGTATAATATAAAAATATTCAGAAAATACATATCAAACATATTAAAATTAAATTCAAGTATGAACCTAAATTAAACAGAGTACAAATATCGAAGCCAATCCAAGCAATAGGCATATCTGAATAGAAAGAGTTATGAAATTAAATTAAAAAGGATTAAGTCGTTCTAAACCACGAAGATTTTACGACTGAATAATGTAGATCCAATATTACGGATATAACTCATATAATGTTACCGCCTTCATCAAAAAAATGAAGCGTTCAAACACAGTACTACAATTATAAGCATTGCGTGTCAGCGGCTACAGTAATGGCTTACTCAAGGCAGTTACTTTCGGCGTACAGCCTGTGAGGTTTCCAGAAAACGGCGGCCTGTCAAATGCATTTTGCTTTTGTAATGCAATTCAGCGCCACGGTTGTTAAGAAGTACAAAGGATATACGCACACGTTCGGTATCACATTTGCATTAGCAGTCCACACAGTACGCTATTCTTAGTGTGCAATGGTATATGCGGTTCCTGCATATGTACAGAAACTGAAGGATATCTTGAACAAGTTTACAATTTAACACCTAATATGGAATACTTTTGCATCGCTAATTTATGAAAAACTGCAAGTATTCAAAATCTGTATTTTTATTTCAGTGAGATCCGTTTCCTCGATGGCAAAATAGTGATCTTTCTTCCTGAAGGCGGAAATGTGGCAACCGCCATTAGATCCTGATCCTGAATTCTGACGTAATCCACATAATCGGCCTCTGTGAGTATGAAATGACATCCGCCTCTCGCGTTGAAATGCCACCGTAGTCATGAGATCAATGCTGACAGATGATGAACGATCTGTTTGAATGGCTGAGAAATAGTGCCTATCGTTAAAATTTAGATAAGCAGAGAATATTAAGATATCTAGAAACATGCTTATTACTTTTATGGTCTCGAGGTAAGATAAAAACGGAGATTATTATTATTTTTATAAGGTAGTATAATTATATCGCATTTATATATCTGATTGAGCATTCATATTTGTTTAGCTTTAATGAATGAAAGTGTTCAGAATCTAAAGTTTATAATATTGGCTCTCTTGCTATTTATTTCCTTTCAGTCTACAATCTAGGGCTTCTCACCAAATCATTTGATTTGAAAAGCCATCTTGTAAATGAACTGTGACTTTTGTAAACTAGTTTAGAAATATTAAAGTGAGTAGCATTAGATTCGAGGTAGAATTATAAATCTGAATAATTTAAAATAAGTGAGTTGTAAAAAGAGTAAGATATCGGAAGATTAGTATTGCAGTGTTTTATATTAGCTGATATTAAGAAGGATTCAATTTGACTCAATTCTACTTAAGAGTTATTTTAAGTTTAAAACTATAAGATACTCTCATATTCAAAGCGCGTATAGACTTGTTCCAATCGCAGTAATATGGAGCATTGAATACTGAATATTTAAAGATCAATATATAAAACCCAACTTGAATCCCTCATTATCTGACTATTTAATTAGTCTGAACATAAGTCACTAGTGTATGAAATTAGGTAGAAGAAGTGCATCCGAGCAAATTATTTGTGCATTGTTCCTCCATATTGTGTTCACTCGTAATGCAATTAATACTACATGATAGAATGTTAATTAGATAATCAAAGCTGTGCATTTGATTGACATATATATTGACGTCTATTTGAAGAAAAGAGAACATAGATGATGGAGTCGGTAATTTTCAACATTGGACAAGTGACGAGAATGGCATCTGAGGTGGCATACAGCTGATCTAGCTTGCATACACATGCACATTAATATTATGAGCGCTTCTGAACCCCGATAAATTAGTGCATCAGCACCGCTACACAATTGTGTTTTGCAGAATCAGAATATAACCACTGCTGATTGAAGCAATTGCCATTCTCGTATTTCTTCAATATTATAAATATGAAATTATAGTAATATAATTCTATGAAGCTTTTAAACTCTGCTCGCTGATGATCGCCATAAAAACGGATAGCATGAATGACATAATTTTCATCGTACAGGCTGGTAGTCTAGTGGTCTACGTTTCATTCATGGTCACAGGTTTTCGTTCAGTCGCGGATTCCATCTCATGGCCTCCAAAGACCGCGGTAAAGCAGGGCGCAAGCCCGTGGCACGGTGGAGCGGGTTTCAGTGGCTCAAAGTCGCCATGGTGTTTGGCAGGAAGAAAATTCTCTAAAGCACTTGTGTAGTTATCAAAACATGAATTAAATACAAAGCCTATGATGCACGTTATATTAATAACTAAGGTCTTAAGATTCGGATCTTCATAATTACAATGATTTTCTCATTATGGCTTATGCTTGCGCAAAACCCAATATTTGATCATCAAAGTTGACGTCGATGTCCTTAGTGGTCATTCCCTATTTCCAATTTCCGCATTTCTTTCAGTCGGGGTTAAATGTTTCATATAATGAAAAGGCCCGATGAAGTCGTCATAAAAGGCTAGAGATAATCAAAGATGAATTAGCTCATGCGGCCTTGCCGAATTTGAAAATTGACGTTCGAAATTAAGATGGATATCTGTCCTAGTGGCAATTGTTCTTACCATGAATGAGGCCATGCTGTGTTTGACCCAGGATTCCAAATATGCTTTAATTGATCCGTTAATCATTGTCACAGATGTAGTTCTAATCATTAACAGCATCTGGAATCAACTTAACTACTAAATTTTGATTGTTCAGACGAGTCAAATAATTATTTTCTAAAGTTAATTATTTTAAAGTTTTCATGACCTCTATTAATTAGTATTTTTAAAGATAAACCCCAATTATTTTTGCTGATATAAGAAGATAATATAATTAAGTAATCCAGAAATTAATTATAATAAATTAAATGAATTCTTATAATACATTGCTGAGATTTTTCTCAAGGGTATGAAATAGAACAGGAATCAGTATAAAGTAAATTAGGAACAGGACATACTATTATAAGTCGATATCCATCAGGGTATGACTATTTATACGTCAGAACATATATTGACTTAATATCATATGAGTTTGGAAAAATCAAATATATTGCAACAAAACTTTTTGCTTAATTTATTTACGAGACAAATTTCAATAATTAAGAAATATTCTTTTAAAATGCTTTTTAATTACTCCTCTAAAATTACTTTTCCTTAGATATAAAACTGAGTATATAATGAAGATTGTGGATGAGGCTATTAATGATCTCATTATTGATCCGTTTCAGAAAGAAATCAAGTCAACAATTAGACTCTAGGCAAAGAAAAATGGTGCAGCTGGTAAATACAATCGTTAGATAATTCTAAAACAGTTCTTATGGAGAACTAAGAGTCCTCACAGAATGACTTTTCAGAAAGTCCTGCCAAACATATTGTATTTTTATCTCTGGAACACCTTTATCAAACAATAGGTTATAAAATGGCTCTTTTTCTTTCCTTAAAGTATTCTAAGGGTATACATAGTGCCATGTCTTTTATTTTTGACAATTTATCATGTAACGTTTAAGTTACTTAAAATTATGATTGCTCAATGAATTTATTTTGATACAAATATTTATGTCAGTGCTTAATCCATTACAGTTTTCTTTTAATAAAATTTTACATTTTATTAAAAAAAAATCTCCTTCCCTAACTGAGTATTGTAGTGTCAATTCTTTTAGTTCAAATCCTGCTGCAATTTAAGACGTGCTGTGATCGTATGATTTCGTGATAAATATGTCGAGGCACGAAGTCCTCCTCTTGACCTATGGTGGTGGTTTCACATATGGAAGTGCTAGCTCAGGTGTTGTCCTTTATTACTTGACACAGGTTTAAAATGACGCTGGACGTCGCAATAGCACTTGAATTGTTTCTAAATGTGACGTTAATAAAATAAAATAATCAGCGCTAACATTCAATACGCCACGATACCTGCTTTCAAGCGGACAGATGCGACGGCGTTGCAGCAGCGCTCAGTATGCCATATAGACGCATATTAGTATAATAGCCAGCAAGGGCTTTGTTATGCCATGTACAGAATAGTAACGCTTTAAAGTCGTCTAAAACGAGCATACATCAAGTACTATAATTATTTGCCGGGTGTTCACGTTGCCGCCGCAATTTTCATGCTGGCTTAGCAGGTGTTATGGCACGAATGCTAGTGAACAGGTTTATTCTTGTGTCAAAACGAGTAATAGAACTTTGTGCTTCATTGGTCAGCTCTCATTGTTATTTGATTTAGGTCGAGATATACCATATATAAATGCTATATGAAAGTGTAGGCAATTAAAGGTCTAGTGACATTTAGCTGTGCAAAAGCGTCAGTGATGAGACTCATTAATCGTAGAGAGCTAAAGTTCTGCAGTGAAGTGAGTTCTAATAGCAAGAAGATATCAATCTGGATGACTTCACTGTGAAAATGGATCAGAAGAGTGAAGGAAGGGCATAGTAAGTAACTCAGAGGTTCCTGAAAATTTTTTCCGTGGACCACTTTCTAAAGTGTTTACTGTTTTGTAATAACCTGCTGCCAGTACATCTGTTTCCAAAACTCTAAAATATCACCTAAATTGGGGTGTTAAGGCGAAATTAGTGCTTTACAATCAAAAAAAGTAGAACACATTTTGACAAACTCTCTCTTTTTCGATTCTTATAAATCAACAATTTTTGCTATTTCAATATGAAACTTGGCGTTTGTTAATAAAGTGTATAGATTTAAAATATTAGTGAGTTTTAGCATATTAAATTGATATATTTCATTAACAACATGAAATATGACAAAAATTTAAAATGAATTAGGATTTAACTTACGTTACCTTACTAGAATAGCATTTGCAAGATGTACAGTAGAACCATAATTTTTATACTCAAATTAAAGCTAATAATGACCTATTCTGTAAACCTCAAATGTAATTTATCTAACTAAAAAAATTTAAATTAAAAGTTATCAAGTTTGATGAAACTTTTTTTCATGTATCATGATTGTAAAATAAAATCTAATCATCCATTAATAAAATTAGTGTCAGAGAGAACAAAATTCTAAGCATTACACACATGTAAAATTTTAAGCTTGCGTACAAACATTTTTTTAATCTGTAGGAAAGGTCATGAAAATAACAAACTGAGAAAAGAGTTTTTTACATTGCATTATAGAACAAGACATTGAAATGATTTACGATTTTTGATGCCGAACGTAATAATTGTTCGGATTTTGACGAGTTTCCTTTGTCTCCTAACATTCAACACTATTTTTGCAGATCTTCAACAAGAGTTCTCAACATCAGCTCGCCCGCATTTCTATTCTCTTTCTTTAATGTAGGAGATAACTACGCGCGGCGCTTGCCGTGCCGCTGGCCAGCGCGCTTTGGCGCGGGCGTTTTGCCGGCGCGTTGTGAAACTCATAATGCCCAAATACCACAAATGTCCATCGTATCAATACGTCAATCAACAACTCCCGAAACTAACATTGAAAACAACATTTTTTGCAAATTTTATTCATCAACATAACACTTTGCTTAATCACCTTTAGGTGATACAACTGTTCCAACGTTTTTCCAAATCTTTTTTTTTTCGCAGAAACCTTTTGTTGCGAGTAAATAGCGATAAACAGCTTCTGAATCATCGACTCGTTTTGTTCCATCACAACACACACACACACACACAATATATATATATGTGTGTGTGTGTATGATGAATCCAAGTTATGGCCATCTTTTTAATGTTGGTATTGGTACTTCTAACACCAATCAGTCTATTCTCGAAAAAATGCTTCTTACTGTCTCTCTTTGAGTTAATAATTCGAGAACATTCTACTTTTAAATTATGTCTTACCAGTATATAAATTCGCGGCTTTCCCTCCAATTGTCTTTTTTCTGTACAATAATGTCCAGAAAGAGCACACCATTGTTACGCTCTATTTGTAACATCTGCTCTGTCGCCAAATACTTGTTCCATATCCTGGATCCTGTTATGATGAACATGTTTCCCGCACAAATATATAATTTGATAAGGAAGAGCATTGTAACGCTTTCACAAATGCTTATTTTTAACGAATAAGGGAATTTTATTTTACATATATTTAAAGTAATTATATATCTCATGTTTCTGTCTTTTATTAAATACTATAATTCTGATTATTGTAATGGTCTTAGCCTTTCATATATGTGCACCGTATGAGAGCTTTACAACAAAATCTTATGGATTATTTTCTATCTCTCAGTAAATTTTTAGATGCAGGTATGTTGAAAAAAAATTCATGCTTGTTTATATAAAAGTTATTTAAAGAAACTGTGGATCCGTTTATTTTGAGATTTTGAGACATGCGAATTCCTTTTGCTTGAATATTTACAGCTATTTTCCTTTTTTCATTTGGGGATTTGCACTTCTATTGTATTCACTATATTTTAACTTTCCTTATATGAATTGCTTGTAAACGATTTTTGTAACGAATTTCAACTGAAATTAAAAGACATGTTACAAAATATAAACAATTTATTACAGAATAAGGCGTAATATGAATTTTTATAAGAAAATTCAATAGCTTAAAGATATTTTATAGTTAAGAGTCATGTAATATAAACAGAAGTATCTAATAGGTCGTGTTATTTTCATTGTTAATGAATTTTAAAAAAGAACATTGATGCTTTTACTTGCAAGGATCATGTCACTAGGAGGTACATTAATGGTAGCGTCATATCTGCGAGATACACTACCGAAATTTAATTATTAGACTTCAAATTTGAGGATGAATAAGTACACACACACACGCGCAAAAATAAAAATAATAAAAAAAAAAAACACTCAGAACAGGACATTTAATTTGTAAAGTTGCATTTATTCATTTTTGAACAAGTCCATCGTTTTGAAATTGTAGTTATGCCATGTGCCTTACCAAAGACTACAGTGAAAGCAAAATTAAAAAAAAAAAAAAAAAAAAACTATTTATGTGAGAGATTTGACGTGTAACCGTTGCGTTGTTATGATATTGTTTCTAAAGTAAAAAAAATACGATCTCAAGTTGTTTACAGCCAAATTCTAACTTTAAAAAGGAATAAAACGCATAGTATACATATATTTTAAATTTTTTTAAAGAGTTTTGTCTATGTTCATCTTTCCTAGAATTGCTGAAAAATTACTTTTCAATTTTCTCTTTGAATACTATCTTATTTTAATTTTATGTAGTATAATTTCTTCTCGCTTATGACAATATTTTTGAATTAATTTGTTTTTTTTTTCAGAAAAGTTTCCTAAAATATATTATTAGCTTATAAAACTATTTCTACCTAATTACAAATTGTAACAGCTATTAAAATTTAAATAAAGTATCATGTTTCTATTAAAAATACGAAATATTGTTAAGAGGGAATTTCTTTAGCTGTATCATTTTTTCAATTTACGAATTCAGTGTACATTCTTAAGCAAAATCGAAAGAAATAAAATGTTCGATTAATTATAAAAAACCAAGCTTTTTTAAATGAAAGTAGAAATTATCTAAATGAATTACGAATGAATTAATGGAAACAATTTCATTCAACATAATTATAAATTTTAAATTCCTGATTAAAAAACTTTTTTTTCTCTTACTGAGATATCCTTAAGTATCAGATGTTCTCAGAAATTCTTGAAAAGAACATTATGTACTTAGTTTATTTTAGCTTCTATAATTTGTAGCTACAGAAACACGATACTCTTGAAATCTCCAAAGATATATTTCCATCCATATTTCATTCCTTCCTTTAGTTCACTAGATTAAAACTTCGGAGAAATTCCGTCTGCTTGAAATCAGATATCGATTTATTAATAAAAGTAAGAAAGACTTCTTGTTTTATTTCTCAGAAGAAAACCGTATTTATTTCTATATTGAAAGGAAAATGGATGTTAGGTTTTTGGATTACTGTTAGACTGCGTAACAGATTATGAAACATAAAACTGTATTAAAGGATTCTTCCAATAAGGGACAGCTAAATAT
This sequence comes from Nephila pilipes, assembly GCA_019974015.1. Classification (NCBI taxonomy): domain Eukaryota; kingdom Metazoa; phylum Arthropoda; class Arachnida; order Araneae; family Nephilidae; genus Nephila; species Nephila pilipes. Next base: position 66,314 of record BMAW01042636.1, on the reverse strand, counting down.
TTTTTTTTTGCTTAAGTGAAATAGCATACTGGTATTTTATAACAAATATCAAAACTTTAAATTGGATTTATTTCTCTTGATACACTGAATTTAAATTTTTTGAAGAAATAGGGAACGTTATCCCCCCCAAACTTGAACAATAATAATAAAATAATCAATGTGCACTAAATCAAAAATAATTATAAGACTATTCGGAAACATGATTAAGGAAAATTTAGAGAAATTAAACACTTTGTAATTATTAAAGTAATTTCAAATTGAATACAAAAGAAAGAAAAATATTATGGTAAATAACATAAAACATCTAGAATTTAGTGCTAAGAATTTAATTTATAATATAACTACGAAGATGGACAAATAAAGGATAGGATACTGTAAATGAAATTATAATAAACAATAGGAAAAATGGAAAAATTGGAAATAAATCTATTTAATACTGTCACAGGCTTACGTACTATAATGTGTTATTATACATGAATAAAGGGTCCAACTATTCCCCTTAGCAATTGCTTTATAATAGGAAGATAAAAACAGAAAATTAAGAACACTATTAAAGAGAGACAATACTGGAAAGGCAAGGTATAGAAATGCCAAAAAGGTATTGAAAAAATTATTAAAGTAAAATATCTTAAGATTAAATACACTTATTTCAGAAAGATCATAAGGCATAAAAAAAGAATGAAAAACATACTCATTTGTAGTATAAGGATAATTTAATCTAAATTTACTTTCCAATTAATCTTTTTTCCTGCCTTACATATTCAAAATTGACGTTCAATTGTTTATTCCTTTATCAGCAAAGATCCGCTAACATTAAAATTTTAATTCTATTTCCTTTCCTTTTATGGTTCAGAGCCCGAAAGATTTCACGTGTTACCCTCTAAGCGAAACCCAAAGAAAAACCTGCTGAATTAGAGCAATAGTTACAATATAACTACAATTCAACTTCAAATTTCTTCAGTCTGATCTATGATTTTTAGCTCTCTGAATTTTATCATGAACAAATAGATAATTATAACATCTGAAAGTCTAACTGATTATCGGAGCTGTCCCACACGAACGCCACCGCACACAGACACTCATTTTAAGATATATATTGTTACAAAAATGAGTTGATACTTCCTTGCAACACTTCTCTTATGAAGAAAAAAATTGATTTACAGGGTTTGCAAAAGAGAGTTTAAGCAATAATTATTTTACCTTGGCGAAGTATATGGCAACCATTTGGCGTCTTGGCAACTTTGGCGACAAATGAAGGCACTGGAACTTAAGCGAAAAATCGAATGGGAAAAAGTTACTTTTCGTGAATTTTCCCATGTGACGTCACACTTGGCCGGAAAAAATTTAATACGCCAAGAACGACAGTCAAGATCAGTCAGTCTGTGAGCGGAAAGAAATCGGTCTGTGTATGGAATTAGTTTGTTTGGGGAGTCTGCTTTACAGACCGATCGGGGAATCATGGCCGAGTGAATCTGCTGGAGATTTGGCCTGAATCTAGCTGACTTTCGGAATCTGTCTTTGGAGTCTCTGTTGTAGAGATCAATTGGGGGATCAACTGAAAGCTGTTGGCACTTAAAGTGGAGCGTGTCGGGTGAATTTGCATAGAAGCAGCGTGTGTCTGCTGGAAATTGTCGTATCCTATCGTGGAAGGGAAGAATATTACTGTGGAGACTTTTGGCAGTGGGAAGTAATAAACTGGTGAACTGAACGTTGCTGTGTTATAGTTATGACTATACTTAATGTGTGTTTTGTTCCTGTATTTGTGTCACTTAATTGCGTAAGTGCTGTGTATCTGGTATTGTTCAAGTTGGGCTATCTGTGGGTTGTATTGAAGACTTACGCATTAATCATCATTTGTCGTTATCCTCCGAGTTGGACTTGATTTTCACACGCCACATACGCCCAGAGAGAGAAGAAAAAATTTCGAAACAATATAATGTTAATTACACATAAGTTTTAACATGTATATAAGTTCATAGTGCTATCGCCCACCTGTATGGGCGCTTTGTATTAGGTGAGTGTGTAAGATGTTTGCTTACAAAACACCCCAGATAGAATTACTTAGTATAGATCGTAAGGTGACGCATAGGCTTAAAGTAAATTACGGCGTTTTCACCGAAGTAATGCGATTAAGATACTATAGAATAAAATTGTTATTTTTACACAACTAAATCTGTTCATTTTCTGAGGTCTGAAGACAAAAAGATACTTAAAAGTTAAGTAGCAAAAGATAAGCTTAATAGTAAAATTTAAAAAGAATGTAGTTAATCTCAAAAGTGATGGAAAAATAGTAAATTACAAAAGTATTTAATAAAAAAAATTATTAAAAAAAGGAAAGAATTTTCTAAAATAGTAAATTAAAAGAGTATGTACAAAAATCAAAGTTAAAATCAAGAAAAAAAATTGCATCTAATTCCAAATACAAAAACCATATAGCAAAATAAAATCAAAAGTACATAACATTAAAGTTAATTTTAGGTATCTAAAACAAACTATAATTTTAACATGCATAGGTCAAACGTAAGAAAATCATTAAATTACGGAAAGTATAATATTAAAAAATATTCAAGAAAAATACATATCAAACATATTAAAAATTAAATTAAAGTATGAACCTGTAAATTAAACGAGTACAAAATATCGAAGCCAATCCAAGTCAATAAGGCATATCTGAATAGAAAAGAGTTATGAAATTAAATTAAAAATAGGATTAAAGTCGTTCTAAACCATTGAAGATTTACGACTGAATAATGTATGTATATTTTAATATTACGGATATAACTCATATAATAGGTTACAGACCTTTTCAATATAAAAAATGAACTTCCTGTTCTCATTATATACTTTTCATTTACCACATGAGTAAAATTTCTAATGAATTCTAGAAAAATAGAAAATTCAAATTCAAAGCTAAGAATAGTAGCGAATTTTCTCAAAGTCAAAGACTGTCAAGTCGTCGCCATATTATCAAAAACTTGACAAAACATCACCAAATTTGGCAACGAAAATAAGTCACCAAAACACTGCTTACATGGTGATATTGCACCAAATTGGTGATATTCTCATAGAACCCCACGACATTCAATAAAATTTCGTACTCTTTGTTTTATTAGATGTTCTCCTACGCCTACTATTTTACTTGTAAAAATATATTTAAATATAATTACACTAACTCAAGTAGATATTTTAGAATATTTCAGAAGAACAATTTTATATACGCATAAGTGTTCCCCTTTGTATATTTGCATATGTATTCGCATATGTACAGGAAACTGAAGGATGATCTTTGACGTTTACAATTTAACACCTAATATGGAATACTTTCGCATCGGCTAATTTATGAAAAACTGCAAGTATTCAAAATCTGTATTTTTATTTCAGTGAGATCCGTTTCCTCGATGCTTAAAAATAGTGATCTTTCTTCCTGAAAGGCGGAATGTGGCAACCGCCATTAGATCCTGATCCCGAATTCGGACTGTAATCCACGCATAATGGGACGAAGCCTCTTGGCCGTGAAAGTATGAAAAATGACATCCGCCTCTCGCGTTGAAATGCCACCGTAGTCATGAGAATCAATGCCGACAGATGATGAACGATCTGTTTTGAATGGCTGAGAAATAGTGCGCTATCGTTAAAATTTAGATAACGCTAGAGAATATTAAGATATCTAAGGAACATGCATGCTTATTACTTTTTATGTGGTCTCGAGGTAAGATAAGGAAACGGAGATTATTATTATTTTTATAAGGGTAGTATAATTATACATCGCATTTATATCTGATTGAGCATTCATATTTGTTTAGCTTTAATGAAATTGAAAGTGTTCCTAGAATCTAAAGTTTATAATTTGGCTCTCTCTTGTATTTATTTCCTTTCAGCTACAATCTAGGGCTTTCAAATCAAATCATTTGATTTGAAAAGCTCATCTTGTAAATGAACCGTGACTTTTGTAAACTAGTTTAGAAATATTAAAGTGTAGTGAATAAGATTCACGAGGTAGAATTTATAAACTGCGAATAATTTAAAAGTAAGTGAGTTGTAAAAAAGAGTAAGATATCGGAAGATTAGTAGTTGTAGCAGTAAGCTATATTAGCTGATATTAAAGAAGGATTCAATTTTGACTCGAATTCTACTTAAGAGTTATTTTAAGTGTGTAAAACTATAAGATACTCTCATATTCGAAAGCGCGTATAGACTTGTTCCACATACGTAGTAATATAGACATTGAATACTGAATATTTAAAGATCCAAATATATATAAACCCAACTTAGAATCCCTCATTATCTGACTATTTAATTAGTAACTGAACATAAGTCACTAGTGATGGAGCAATTAGTAGATAGAAGTGCATCCGAGCAAATTATTTGGCATATTGTTCCTCCATATTGTGTTCACACTCGTAATGTAATTAATACTACATGATAGAATGTTAATTAATTTATTAATCAAAGCTGTTGCATTTGATTGACTATATATTGACGTCGTATTTAGAAGAAAAAAGAGAACTATAGATGATGGATTCGGTAATTTTCAACATTGGACAAGTGACGAGAATGGCATCTGAGGTGGCATACAGCTGATCTAGCTTGCACATTACGCACATTAAGCTATCATGAGCGCTTCGAACCCCGATAGAATTTAGTGCATCAGCACCGCTACACAATGTGTGTTTTGCAGAATCAGGAATACAACCACTGCTCGATTGAAGCAATTGCCATTTCTCGTATTTCTTCAATATTATAAATATGAAATTATAGTAATATAATTCTATAGAAGCTTTTTAAACTTGCTCGCTGATGATCGTCATAAAAAAACGGATACGCTGAATGACTTTATAATTTCTCATCGCAAGGCTGCGGTAGTCTAGTGGTCTACGTTTCGGATTCATGGCCAAAGGTTTTCGTTCAGTCGCGGATTCCATCCTTGGCCTCCAAAGACCCGCCGAGTAGCTGGGGCTGATGCACTTTAAATCTGTCGGGGTCCAAAGTCCTCCCGTGATGTGGTGTGGATGTTAGGAGAGGGAGTGACAGCTCAGATGTCGTCCTCGTCACTTGACTGTGGTTCAAAATTACGAGGTTCGTCTCCAATAGCCCTCGTGTTGCTTCTAGTGCGAAGTTAATAAAAACTAAAACTTCTCATCGCAAATGTACAAATTGGTTGAAAATGTGAATGAGGCGCAAAAAGAGCCAATTTATGATATTAGTTGATTAATTAGCTAATACAGTTAACTAAGTCGTGAAATGGAATTTAACATTACAAATGTCTTTCTTTTCGAGTGTCTGACTTTTAATCTTAATTTTCTTCAGAATTTCCTGTTTCATAGAATTTTATACAAAGGTTTCTGAGTGATGGGGTTTCATAAATGGATTCCCTAATGTTCAATGAATTTCTAAGACATGTGGTGACATAAAATGTTCCACTCAACTTTTTTCCAAGATACTTACGCCAATCGATTGATCATTTGTTTTCCAATTCTAAAGATATTAAAAAATCCAGCAAGCACTATAGTTATTATCAAAACATGAATAAGTAAATACAAAGCTATGAAGCATGTTAATATTAAAATTCAAGGTTCTTAAGATTTTCGGATTCTTCATACCATAATGATTTTCCTAATTTGGCTTATGCTTTGAAACCTAATATTTTGATCATAAATTGGACTCTGTCGCTTAGTGGTCATGGTCGCGATTTACTTCCGGCATTTCTTCCTTCCAGTCATGGGTTGATGCATGATAAAAAGGCCGATGCTGTAAGTTGTCCCATAAAAGGTTGAGAAAATAAGGAGAGGGAGATTCTAGCTCATGTGTCATCTTCGTCATTTGATTGACGTTCGAAATTAAGAGGTCCATTGTCAACAGACCTCTTGTTGCTTCTAAATGCGACGTTAACAAACAATCAGGGAATCAACTTAATCATAAATTTTGATTAGTTCAGATGAGTCAAATAATTATTTTCAAAGTTAATTATTTTAAAGTTTTTCATGACCTCTATTAATTAGTATTTTTTAAAGATAAACCCGAATTATTTTTTGCTGATATAAGAAGATAATATAATTAAGTAATCCGAAATTAATCATATAAATAAATTAAATGAACTTATAATACATTGCTGAGATTTTTTTCTCAAGTGGAATATGAACAGGAAATGTATCAGTATAAAGTTTAAATTAGGAACGGGACATACTATTATAGAGTCGATATCCATCAGGGTATGACTATTTATACGTCAGGAACATATATTGACTTAATATCATATGAAGTTTGGAAAAAAAAATCAAATATATTGCAACAAAAACTTTTTTTTTGCTTAATTTATTTTACGAGACAAATTTCAATAATTAAGAAATATTCTTTTTAAAAATGCTTTTTGTAATTACTCCTCTTAAAATTACTTTTTCCTTAGATATAAAACTAGAGTATATAACCGAAAGATTGTGGATGAAGGCTATTAATGATCTCGTTATTGATCCGTTTCCAGAAAGAAATCAAAGTCAACAATTAGACCTAGGGCAAAGAAAATGGTGCAGCTGGTGTCAATAAATCGTTAGATAATGCTCTTTAAAACGGTTCTTATTGGAGGAACTAAGAGTCCTCACAGAATTGACTTTTTCAGAAAGTCCTGCCAAACATATTGGTATTTTATCTCTGGAACACCTTTATCCAAACAATAGGTTATAAAATGGCTCTTTTTTCTTTCCTTAAGAGTATTCTAAGGGTATAATGAAAGTGCCATGTCTTTTATTTTTGACAATTTATCATGTAAACGTTTAAGTTACTTAAAAATTATGATTGCTCAATGAATTTATTTTGATAAATATTTTACAGTGCAGTGCTTAACCATTACAGTTTTCTTTTTAATAAAATTTTACATTTTATTAAAAAAAAAATGGCTCCTTCCTTAACCGAGTAGTATTGGTAGTGTCAATTCTTTAGTTCAAATCCTGTTGCAATTTAAGACGTGCTGTGTGATCGGTATGATTTGCATTAAATATGTCGAGGCACGAAGTCCTCTCTTTGACCTGGTATGGTGGTTTCAATATGGAAGTGCTAGCTCAGGTGTTGTCCTTGTTACTTGACACAGGTTTAAAATGACGCTGGACGTCGCAATAGCACTTGAATTGTTTCTAAATGTGACGTTAATAAAATAAATCAATCAGCGCCAACATTCAATTCTCTACGAAAATTTACAACAACTTTCAATAGGCGACAGGAAGTTGCGACGGTTTCTTCTAAGCTAGTGGAAGAAATATAATTATAGAGCTTTGCTATAAATTTTAAGTATAGTAAGCCATTAAGCAGAGAACGCAATTTTTTTCTATTATTATTACGATTCGTAAAATAGTAAACAGTTGTAATCGAAAGTGACACATTCTTAAAATATAACGAAGCTATATTTAAAAATAATGTAAAACTATAAATATATTTTTTCAATTTTCATCTTCTTAGAATTGTTTTATAGAGGTACTGAAATAACAGTTCTTTGTGGATCTTAAACACGAATATTTGAATGAGATATTTGTTGATTAATCTTTCTCATCCTGAACCATGAACTCATCCATTTTAAGTTTATTTTTGATTCGATTTTAAGATAACTGAGTACTATATATATATATATATATATATATATATGCCTATGCAAATGTAAGGAGTAAAGTGTCATAGGTGACGTGAGTGTACGCAAAAAGCGTGCGGTCGATGAAGACTACAATAAATGTAAGAAAGGAGGCGCAATTAAAGACATTTGCTGCAAGTGCAAGTGAGTTCTTTCGTGAAGAACTATGGCTAGAAGATATCATCTGGATGACTTCACACGTGGAAAAATGATCAGAAAGTTGAAGGAAGGGCATAGTTTAAACAGAGTAACTCAGAGGTTCCCAAAATTTTTTTTCCTCGTGGACCACTTTCAAAGTTTTACTGTTTTCGTTAGACACCCTGCTGCTACATTTCTACTGTATTCCTAAAACTCCTAAAAATATCACCCTAAATTGGGGGTGTTAAGGGGACTTAGTGCCTTTCGAAATCAAAAGTAGAACACATTTTGACAAACTCTCTCTCTTTTTTCGATTCTTCATAAATCAACAATTTTTGCTCATTTCAATATGAAACTTTGCCAGTTTGTGTAATAAAGTGTATAGTTTAAAATATTGGGTCAAGTTTTGCTATTAAATTAATATATTTTCTTACACAACATGAAATATGCGCACAAAAATTTAAAAAGTAAATTAGTTTAACTTACGTTACCCACAAGATAACATTTCCAAGATGTACAGTAGAACCATAATTTTTATACCAAATTAAAGCTAAATAATGACCTTATTCTGTAAACCTCAAATTTTAAATTTATCTAACTTAAAAAAAAATTTAAAAATTAAAAAGTTATCAAGTTTGTAACTTTTTTTCATGTATCATGTTGTAAAATAAAATCTAATCATCCCATTAACAAAATTGAGATTCAGAGAATAAAAATCTACAAGTACAACACTCATGTAAAATTTTAAAGCTCTGCGTGCAAAACATTTTTTTTAATCCTGTGGGAAAGTGTGAAAATAACAAACTGAGAAAAAGAGTTTTGTTTACATTGCATTGCATAGAACAAGACACTTGAAACATTTACATTTTTTGATGCACAGAGCGTAATAATTGTCGGATTTTGACGCGGTTTGCTTTAAAATGCTCCTAACATTCAACACTATTTTCGGCACTCCAACAAGAGTTCTCAAACAACTCACGTGCCCGCATTCTATTTCTTTCTTTGATGTAGTGAAGACAACTTCATAGAAAGGAAATTCTCGTAAATTGTCAGAAGATCGGTTTTCTTACTTTCTTGACACCCTTTTGTATATATTCAGGTGTTCCATCGATCAGTAGGTACCAATACAATAGTACGTTTTGTAAAGGATACCTTTATTTACGGGACAATTCCATTGGTCCCGGTCTCTTTGAATGTATATAGAATAATATGTCTTTAACTCTTATTAAGGGACAAAATGCCTGGTCCGATGGGTGTCCCATATTGGGAAGCACTTCTGGAAATTTAATTCCCTATCCAACCTAGTAATAATTTTTATACAACTTCATAAACGTAATAATAAACATAATACATTCATTTTAAAGCAATGGGACAAGTCTTTGGCCTATGCACTTGCATTGCAACATTAAATCTCTTTCAGTAAATGGAACGTTGTTTTGAAGTAAAATATTCCGTAAATGTGAAATCTGCATTATTATTTGCTGTTATGATTCCGATTTCAAATTCCAATTCGCCTTCTACAACGATTCATTCTAATTGCAGCAAGTGTTGTGAAACTCATACTGCCCAAATGTTTCACAAATGTCCATCGTATTTAACACGTCAATCAATAACTCCCGAAACTAACATTGAAAACAACATTTTTTTTGCAAAATTTTTTTTATTCATCAACATAACACCTTTTGTTAATCACCTTTTAGGGTGATACAATCGTTCCAACGCTTTTCCAAATCTTTTTTTTTTTTTTTCACAAGAAACCTTTTTTGTTGCGAGTAAATAGCGATAAACAGCTTTCTGAATCATCGACTCGTTGCTGTTTTTGTTCCATCGAAAGCAATCGCGGCACCCACTTGGAAAAAACCTTTTTCATGCTCAATTTTTCATGAAGGATAGTAAATACACTTCCATATGATATCTGTGTCATCTCAGCAATCTCACGGAGCTTCACTTTACGATCTTTCATTATAATTTTTGCCACTTCACTCACATTTTCCGGTGTAACGGCTTCCACACGTCTACCCGAGCGTTCCGCGTCATTTGTGTCGGTACGACCATGTTTAAACTCGGCAAACCACCGACAAATCGTTGCTTTTGATGGACAAGAGTCCGGGTAACATTTTTCAATCCATTGATTCGCTTGCACGGTGTTTTTACCCATTAAAAAACAATGTTTTATCAGAACACGAAACTCGGTTTTTTCCATTTTTTAAACAAACTACAAAACGACTTTACTCCAACCTCGATAACTCAGCTGTTTCTGGTCCGATCGATCGATTTTGACACGTTTCAAGCAAAGGTTAGTACTCTGGAAAGACCTGGTTACTGGTTTACTACGAGCGCCATCTCTGGGTTAGTCTCGGGAGTTATTGATTGATGTGTTATAAAAGATGTATTACAAGTTCTCCACATTTTGTATGCGCAATGGATATTGCTATTATATTTCGACAATTAGATTTGAATATTGTGGAAGACAACTACAGAAGTATGATTATAATCGGTCAAATGGGTATATACCTTATTTCCCGGGAGCTGGTTGAGTGCCATCCCCTACCCAGCTAGCTTATTTTAATCAACAATGTAATACATATTTTACGCAATGATAAAACATACTGAGAGACCAATATTTGTTTCATTGATGTAACATTTATTCAGTACTTTTTTATTTCTGAAGATTCCATTATGTCTGGGACCTCAAAATCGAAAGAATGGCATTAATCTAAATCTTTCATATGCTTTGCATTTATGGTCGAAATATTGCGAAATGGGCAAAAAATTCTGTGTCTACCATTTTACCATACGTGCTTTGTACTTCGTATTCTTTTTTTATATACTCATGACAATCTGTCCACCAGATGATTATAATTTGTGAAATACTTGCATACTTCTTTGTATTCAATACTGCATACAAATAATACAATTACTTCCCACATTTTTTTCCAACTATACGCTCTTTACATACCTAAACGCTCCTTATATACACCTCCAAATGAGCGCTTTAACATCTTTCTTGCAATTTTGCAATTTTTTTTGTAGAACTATACTCGTGCTGCCACCTAGTTTCTCACAAAAATACTATATGATATTTCGATCTTTTGAAATTGCTTAAACATTCAGTCCTTTGAAATTTGACGAATAATTTAACATAACTATGCGTTGTTCACACTCAGATTCTGCCTCAGTGTAGATACAACAGTCACAAAGTGATCCTCATTGTGAGATTGATGGTCGGAAATATTCAGTTCGAACATGGGTGTAAGTCCTGATCTCTCTACAAGATACATCAAATGGAATAATAGACAAGTCCATTTAACGTGCAGCAAAGTGCACCCTAAATGGATTGATTGAATTGTTTATTTATTAACGTGACATTTAGAAGAAGACGATGGCTATTAGCAACGGACCTCGTAATTTTGAACTTCGGTCAAGTGACGGAATGAATCTTTAGATGGCTCTTTCCTCTCCATACTTCAACGGGAAGATTAGGGATTTAGACAGATTTAATATGCTTCAGCCCCACCACACAATAGGGCTTTAGTGGCATCAGGACTCTAACCTACGATTCTACAGAAAGAAAACCGATAGCGAGATCGCGACCATTACCAATAGGTTACCAAGGTCACCTTCCTGCATAAAGATATTCTACTTGAAGAAGTTGTTTATTTTTAACTTTTGTTTTGTTATTAACTTTTTAGTAATTACTACAGTGATGTTTTACTACAGTTTTTTCATCATAGACAATAAGATTGGACAACAGGATATTATTCATAGGATTTGGTACTAAAAGAGACGGATGTCAAGATTATTCTTCTGTTAATTGTCTTTTCTGATATAATTTAATTCAAAAATAGCCCGAAGTATTTAAGAGACGATACATCTCGCAAAAAGTTATAGATTCTAGCAGTGTTTTTTCGATTAATTTCTATTAGTCCAGACATCGATCGAATTGCCAGGTTCTAACAAAAAATAATAATTAAATGAAGAATCTTCTTTTTAATTTAAATAAATTATTTTACGCATTCTAATTTTCCGAGACAAAACAAATGTAAGTCTCTACTTGAGAGAGTAAATAACCCTATAAGAAAGTTAGGAAAATCAAATGAAAGATGCAATTCAAAACAAATCCGAGGTTTTGAACCTATATCTGAACCAAGATTATAAGTATCTCAAATATAATCTGCACCTGTTATTGTAAAATTAATTGGAATGTCTTGTACTCAATGCGTATAAACTCGACTCACCCTGCTTCTCTTCTCAAATGCGAGGAATGCAATCTGAAAAGAAGAACTAGATTATATTAGCTAGCTTCATTGTTTAAGTTATTTGCATAAACCAACTTTAGGAAGAGAAGAAGGCTCGTTGTAAGAAATTAAATCAAAAGTAGAAAATAAAATCGTATTAATTTAAGCAATAAATATAAAAATGAAGCTCGCATGAGCAATACAAACAACGGCAAGGGTTCAAAAGCCTTTCCGAAATGTCAATTATAAACAATTCTGAATACATTCTTTTGATATTTGTCCCTACATTTGTCTTCATTCAAGACATCTATTCTCTGAAAGAGATCAATGTATCCCATAATGAAATGACGCATTCATTCATTCACCCTTTTTCTTCTTTTCGGGATTCAAGGTCAAAAAAAGTTCCACGCTTTTCTGAAGGCTTCTTTAATCACACTTGAAGGACAAAGAGGAATATTTCGGCCTTCGGAAGCAAAGGGTTGACCTTGATTTAGGTGCCAGTGGTATCATACAGGTTGTTTCAAGTTCAAGTAGGCCAAATCAGTCACGAAATCTGGATGACAGTGAGAGGCCCTTTTAGGGTACTCAGTTCTTACTTTCGTTTTCTGATCAGAGTAGAAAGTGATAAGGAAACTTGAGTAGTTCATATATATTTTAATTTGAGCTTTTTTACATTAACCTTCAAGTTTTATACATTTTAATTATATGTATTTGATGTAATTCGGAAGAATTTTAAGCATAATTTTATTGAAAGAACTTTGATGCAATTTAGGCAAATTATGAACCCGCATATGAAAGGGTTTATTAAAAAAACTAAATAAGTTTTTATTTTAAAAATGGATAATTTATTTCTGCAGATAGAATTGTAAGAAGGTACACGTTTACGTACTCTTCGAAAATATTAAATGGCCATGATAACCTAAATCGTCATGGTCACGAATTTCCTGCCAGCGTTGTTTCATCGAATTGTGGGTCCGAATCTTGATGCCACATAAATGAAAAGGAAATTGGAGGCTAGCTCAGATGTTGTCCTCGTCATTTGACCAAGATCCAAAAATGCGAAGTCAGTTTTGAATAACTCTTTTGTTACTCGTAAGTGCATTTTTAATCAAACAATCAGTCACCAAAGCGATGCATCATCCCTGCTACATGGCGAGCCTTTAGCAACACCAGTACTCAAACCCAAAATCTCGATTGAATTAAAAACCGTACATAGGCTCGCGTGACAAAAAGACTAACGCTGCTCCAATTTCTGGAATAACTCACCAAAAATAATGGTATACTATTTTAATGCTCTCTAAAAATAAGTAAAAAGACTAATTATATCTCCATAATTGCTTTTCAGTTAATTATCAAGGATTGACTGTCGGAAAGCTAGTTCGTAATAGATTGAGCAAAAAACACAGAAACATCTTTCACAAACATAAACAAAAATCAAGTATAATTTCAGGTTTGCGCAAGACCCTATGGCGTATCTCGCGAATGACCTCAAAAAGATGGATTGCTTTTCCAAATAAAAAGAAGCTACTATCAATTGATTCTATAGAAAAGAAATTCCAAAATGGAAAAAAATAAGATTAATGATTTGTTGTTAATAGTAAAATGCTCATTAATAGCAATAACGTATGAAAGATGAATTTTCTGTTTTCGTTTTTCCAATGTTTGTCGATTGCAATTGATGGTTACGATCGATATATCTACTAAACTTTTTTTAAGTTTGCCTTTACTCGTTTTTTTTTAAAAAAATTCAATAGGAAGTTTGATCGTGATTAATTAAAATTGTAATATTCATCATAGTACTTATTTTCTCTAATGTCTGATTTTTTTCTTTTTCATATCGAATAGTGATTTGAAGAAAAAATATTTGATTGGAATTTTTGGGTTGTTTTGAGAGTATCTTTTATCATTTTATTTCAGGTACTATTCTTGACATTTGAAACGCTGAAGAAAAAACAATTTAGTCGCAGTAGACGAGTTGTCTTAATTATGAGCTCATGAGAGTGACTGGTAGGTTACAGCCACCATCATATTAAAGACCCCTCGTTTAGGAGGGCTGATGCACGTTAAATAGGTTGAGGATCGAAGTCCTGAAATTGATGCGATGGGTAATCTTAGAAAGGGGCTGCTAGATCAGATGTCGTCCTTGTTACTTGACTTTGGTTCACAATTACTGATGCCCTTCACCAATCGTCCTCGCATTGTTCCTATGTGTGACGGTTATAAATAATCATTCAACCATTCAATTAATAAGCAATTTTAAACTATTTTCAACAACGTCGATTGAAGAAAAAATCACGAAAATTACTTCCTCACTTGTTTTCCAAAACCTTTTTTTTACTTATCTTTTATGTAACTTTAGGTTTCTAGTACACCATGGTAGACATGTACCTGTTCATGACGACATAACGATGGTGTTTCTAAGGCAATTTGGTGTTATCATTGTATACTAACCGTCACAAATGGGGTCAAGACCTACTTGACGTGGCTTGGACATAGCATAATTAGGTTTTGATTTGAAAGCCATTTTCTTCCAAATGAAAATTTGATTGCTTATGCGTTGAGTTGCTACTGCCAATGGGACCTGGAGTTATCAAGAACCAATCAACAATCAGAACAATAGGTTGAATCCATTGAATCTGCTTCAAATAAAGTGGCGTCAGCCTTAAAAATATATCAATGATTTTTAAGATGCGATGGGTGTCCTACTCATGAGCTTCTTAGGAAGAAGAAAATCAATCACTTAGCTATACGACACAATGTGTTTCACCATTCCTATTCTAAGGTACATAGATATTTTTGAACTACTCTCATATGCAAACAATCCTTATTAACAATAACTATTTCTTTCATACAATGAATATTTTGTTGGTGATACATATACTCATTCCCTGAAGTTCACATATTTAATTATTTCGTGCATCTTTTAGAGATGTTTGAAATAATTCTTTAATGGGCAAATAGTTTGATCTAAACCACTGTTTTATAAGCTTTTTCTGTCGCGTACATCCTCCGAAAGACAACAGTAACATGTCAACAGAGCAATAACCACACAAATTGGCGGCCACGTTGAAAGTAATATTTTGTTACTTGCTTTGGCATATTTGAAAAGTCAAGACTCGAGTTGGAGCACTCCGGGAATATAAATGTGTTCCATCATGTCTCAAAGACGATATTAGAATGTAAAATTAAATATATTGTAAAGTACTTATCTATGTATAACTCTGTGTAAATTAACCTTACCTCAATGTGTTATATTTTTATACAGATTCAAATGAGTAGTCGCTAATTTTTTTTAAGTGTATTGTAAATTGGATGTTGAATAACAGACAAAGAGGGTAGTGTTCCCCTTTTAGATGATTATTTTCACTTAAAAGTTTACTCAAAATGATAAAAATGTCGAGAGAATGATGATGGTATACTCGCCATTGTTCTTTTTATGTAACTATTTTTTCTGATCAATGCCAGAGTTGCATTTAGTAAATATTTGAAAGATAAAGAAACAATAAAAGGCTAAATGGTATTTCATTTGTTTTTAACTGAGATAATATAGCCCTTGTTTTCCATTACACAGTACTGAACATAATTTCGTAGGTTTTTTTAATACAACTGTACAGTAATATAATTTCAATTTTTTAGTCACAGTTTTTTAATTTCATTCAGTCAATAGCATTAATCGAGTACTGATAATCTATGGCTGTCATTCCGTAACTTTTCGCGAGGGTATTTGTTCTTTATTACTGTATATGTTTCTCAGTTATTCTTATTAGTCAGTCACCTTTTCTAAACAAAATCTGTTATCCAAAGGCTTTTCTAAAATTTCCGATTTCCTTTTCCTTCTTCAGTTCCCTTTCATTTTCATTTTGTCTCTCTGAACTTTTCTATCGTATGTTTTTATTTCATTTTTATTTTTTATTTTATGTAATGATTTTCGATATTTTTTCGTATTTTCGAATCCTTAGCATCACATTAACATTCCTATAGTTGTTTCGTTTAATGTAAATGAATATTAAGAGTATATATTAACATCAGTAATTTATCTTAATTGATTACTTTTCTAATCGGGAGCAATGTGGATTCCCAAACCCTTCAAACTATTCCATAAAAGCTTGATTATTCGCGACCGACTGATTTATAGATTGTTTGGTTTTATGAGATATGGAGCAACAAAGGTTAATATACCTCTTTCAATTATCTGTTTATTTCAATAGATATCAAAATACTTCCTCCACTGCAAGAATTTTCTGAAAGCTTGTTTATTAGCTACTCCACTTTCCAAAAGCTCTTTATTCGCCACCGATAATCTCAGAAATTTCGCATGCTAGTTTTGTATCTGCGTGCTTTCTTTTCACTTCTTACATTTACTCCCTTTTAACAATTTTTAGTGATTTAATTCAAGAGTGCGCATGCCCTTTTCAATAATATTTTATTATAAAAATGACAATCCTCTATAAAAGATATTAGACTGAGTAAATAAATCGAGGAATCAAACAAAAATTTCCCAGAATTAGAGTTTGTGGATATTTAGAATTCTATAATCCAAAAACATGCTGAAGTTTGCTGAGTATACCCAAGTTCCGTATAATAAATCATTACATTACATTAATATAAAACTCTGTATGCGTTCACGTGGCGTATTATATGTAATAAGCAAGCCAACATTGGTGACTCAGGCACAACAATGCACATGATCTAAATTAATTATCAAAAGATGACTCCTTCTCGAGCGGTCATTTTTTTATAATCAGAGTACATTCGTTATTAATATATTAAAGAAATTCTAATTTGCCCTACTGTATGACTATTTCAATTAATTTTTGATTTTATAAATTTGAGACGCTCATCCATCGTTTAAATTCTTAATATTTATTTTTTTGTGGAACATTTCATCATATAAAAAGTTTTCTTCAAGTTCAATTGATTAGAATTTCAAATATTTAAAGAATACGTAAATATATTACTTGAATTCAAAATTAAGATGTCTTTCACATTTGGTTGGATATCTCCAGGAGTATTGGACGTATTTGTGATAAATTAGGTTTATATGCAGGTCGACATAATGCGATACAGTTGCACAGCTTTCCCAAAGCGATTTCACACTGAAATTTAAACAGTTTATCAGTCCCTGCGGCAATGGGTCCCACTCATCCAAAAATGAATGCTTTCAGATTCTGAGAGCAAGTTTCAAAGATCCATCCCTATATTCTCTATATCGCTAAGGTATGGAGATCTAGCTGGCTAATCCATTCGGCGAAAATCCACATTTTTCTAGAATTTCGTCGCCTACATGAGGAGATTATTCCATATAAAGGTACGGCGAGAATCGTAGTACACTGAAACTGAAAAATTGAATGATCTCTAACTGGTTCCCGTTTCAATGGCGATGTTCTCTGATTAACATTGAGCTATCTGTTACTTTATCTAGATTAACATTTAAGTTAGTGCCGTTTTATTTATAAAATAAAACGGTACTAAATAAAATCTCAATCCAAATGAAAAGCCATCTACGTAAATTTGATGAACAAAAGAAGTGAAAGATTCGTTCATTAATCTCTAGTCACTCTTGAGATAAATGGTTGAATTTAGAAAGGTTCTCCAATTTAATTGGAAAGTTAGCAAATAGAAGATTGGGGGTTAGAGGATATTAATGAATAGCGAGAAGTCATAGTTGACGTTAATGAACTTACTTTGATATCTGATGCTCTGTTTAGGATATTTAGGATGATATTTGACGCACTGTTTTTTCTTTTCGACTGAACGGACGTTGGTATACCAGCTCGAACCATCAGTGCTTGTAACTTAATTCGTTCGGACCCAAGAAAGTAGGTAAGACACAAATTTGATTATAATACCAAACCACATTTTTTTAGTTAAGTTTTTATTAACGTCGCACTAGTTGGCGTGGTGTGGAAGTTAGGAGAGGGGGATGCCAGCTCAGATGTCATCCTCGTCACTTGACCGAGTCTCAAATTGGCGACGGACCTCGTCATTTTGAGCCTCGATCAAGTGATAAGGACGATACCTGAGTTGGTAACCCCCTCTTATAACTTCCACACCAATGGGAGAACTTTGGACCTCGACAGATTTAACGTGCATCACTGGTTACACGGCGGGTCTTTAGAGGCCAAGGATCGAACCCGCGACTGAACGAAAAACGCCGGCCACGAATCCGAAACCATGACCACTAGGCTACCGAGACCACCTAAGCCACGTTGAAGAGTAGTTAAGGGTTAATAGACCGAGAGAGCAAATATTGTATGCATTCATTAAAAAATGTCATGTTTTTAGTTCGAATTTCTATTACCCTTTGATTTTTATTTAAGAATTATTGAATTTTTAATAATTTCCGTTGATTTAAAAGAAAATTTGGTGTTACTTCTGTGCAGGCTTTGTTTTGCGCAGAAGTTAGTGGGAAGAAAATTGTAGGTCTTCTTGCTATAACATATTTCTCTTATTTATACTTCTGAAACACTTTCTAAAATTTTTTATAAGTTACGGAAGTTATGTCAGATTTTCCTGGCACAGATGTAATGATAAGGTTTCGTGAAATCATATGTCCAAAAAAAACCCATATGCATTTAATATATAATCTTGAGATTAATAATTGAATTTACTTTATTATTATATGTTTATTAACATTGGTGCCACTGCAGGATTCAATATATATATAAAGAATGTCAAGATAACTAAAATTTCTAAATTTTTAAAGTTTAGTCTGCAATATTTGTAGTTTTATCATTTAAATATTATATTTAATGTTATGATTAATAAGAAATTTGGGATTAATTTCTTGGTCATTTTGTAGTAATAACTTTTAACCCGAGAATTTGAAGAGTGAAAAGTAAAAAGTTGAAAAATCAAATTTACCACACACACGCACGCACACACACTTTACTGCAGGCCTGACCAATCCTGCGCATTTTATTCCGGCGAGCTTCATTATACATATATATATATATATATATATATATATACGCACGCACGCACACACACACACACACACACACACATATATATATATATGTATAGGGTGATCATAAAAATGCTTTCTCAACATCTACACTTCTAGCGTCCGCTCCGTTTAACCGATCAAGATGAGATTTCAAATATAGTTATTTGGAGGTATACGCTCGAGATTCTGTGAATGGCAACACAGTGGCGCTTACGTTTACGGTTATAGAAATAGAAACTCGAAATTTTTGAATAGCAACATCCACGTTTTCCCACAGCAAAATGTTCAGTGTATGCGTAAACCTTAAATAGCTTTGGAACAAAATTTACATTCCCAAAAACGGAAGTTTTATGCACATACAAAAAAACAGTTCCTAAGATGGAACGGAGGAATACAGCATATGACAGAGTCAAGACACCAATCACTGACAACAATAGATATCGGACAAAAGATTACATTGATTTATATCAAACATTTTCCACACAAGTGTCATCACATGCAATTACGCACTGTATGTGGGAGACGGTGGAGAATAATGCTGAACGCAGCATGGTATGAAGGATATTTGCAATCTCACAATTTATAAAATCTTTGAAATCAGACAAAGTTTTCAGATTGAACATGTAAACTTTAGATTTGATATGTCCCCAAAACCAGAAATCCATAGTAGTCAGATCGTGAAGACCACGGAAATGAAAAAGGCGTGAGATAATGCGATCCCCAAAATGCTCTTCTAGGACCCTGAGAACACACTTCGCTAGATGTGGAAGTGCTCCATTTTGAATTCAAACGATGTCATTTAGTGTATTCCGATGAAGTAAATCTAGTTTTACATAATTTTACAACTTGTCTGTATAGCGAGAGGCTGTTGCAGAGCATGTTACAAAGTCCATTGGTGTCGCTTCCTGGGTTGAGAACAACTGTGTCTGTAATGCTGCATCACACAATAAATTTCGCGTCGAATAAAAGTACTATACCACAGCGTGAGTTCGTGTTTGCCCAGTGAACACAATTTTTGGTGTTTACTTTGCCATTTAGGTTTAAATGCGCCTCGTCCGACTATAGTATGCGAAGTGGCTAGTCGTTATCAGCATCGTATTGTATTAGAAATTAACTTGCATAATTATTACGTATTGTTGGTCCCCCGGCTGCAACATCTAGACACGTTGGTACCGGTATGGAAACATGCAAAGTACAGAACGCGGTAGCTTTAGGACCGTTGTTTCCAACAACGGTCCTAAAGCTACCGCGTTTGTTGTTTGTCCCCCTGTATATATACACGAGCTGTGTCTCTTACAGTTTGCATGTGTCCTAAATTCACTGTGGGATGCACTTCCGAAACAACATCCTCAGAAATAGTTGGCCGTCCGGATCGTGGTTTATCACAGGTGCAGCCCGTATCTTCGAATTTCATTTTTGTATGTGCAAAACACGTCTGTTTTTGTTTATGTACATTTAGTTCCAACGTTATTTCAGGTTTTTGCATGCACTGAACATTTTGAGAAGGGAGGCGTTGCCATTGGAAAACTTCTAGTTTCAGTTACTATAACCATAACCGTGAGCGCCACTGTGTTGCCATTCACAGAATCTCGAGCTCATACCTCCAAATAACTATACTTGAAATGTCATCTCGATTGGTTAAGCGGAACGGACGCTAGAAGTGTAGACGTAGGCAAAGTTTTTTTTTGTCCCCTTGTATATATATATATTTATAGATATGTATGTATCTCTATGTGTGTGCGTGTAATGCCCCTGCCGGAATTAAATACGCTTCTCAAGTGACCCGCAAAGTCATTTCGATTGGAATATCTAACCTAAACTCACAGCCTGTATGCACATGTATGCTTACTTAATCTAGTCTAAAAATTAGAGTTTTTGTTTGAAAACGTTAGGTTAAGCTTTCGTCCATTGTTGCTTGAGAAATTTGACTAAACATGCAGATTACCTGAATTGTATATATAAGTTACAGGAAACTATTACGTGATGCTATTTTCCTAACAGAACTTGATACAATTTATGAAAGAATGATAGTCATTAAATTTGAAAAGTTTATAGAAAATAAAATAAAGGAAGAAAGACAACATATATTAAAAAGAAGAGCTTGCTTAGAGTTATATATTTAATTAATATTTACAAAGCCATGAAGAACAAAAACAGTTTATAAATAAAATATAAATGGAAAAGCAATGTTTCTTTAACATAATTTTTTGAATTACTCTAGTTTGTTTAAAAAACTAAGTATATTTCTTTTAAATAACAGGAATCCTTAGTATCGAATAATCCCAATCAATGAATAAAAATTAGTATAATTAAAAATACTTTGTAAAAATTTTTTCTTCCTTAGCAGAAGATTCGCGCAAATGCATTATTTATATTCATTTTTTTTTCTTACATAGGACACAGCTTCAAAAAATTTGTTAGTTGGCTTAAAAATTTTTATACAATAATTAATTTCTAACTATATTTATTTATTAATTAAACTTTTAAACATTTATCAAGGCTCGTAATTAATCGTTGTCTCGATCATTATATGTTTCCAGAAGTTTTAACAAGTCGTCTAGCAAAAGCAAAACAAGCAGGGGGGAAAATTTTTAGGAAGTTTTAATGAGTTATTTAAAAGTAATATATATATATATATAACTACAAACCAAAATTTAATAAAAGACTCTTGCTAACAACAAAAGTGTGAAAACATCTCTATACACAATACGAAAGTTATTATCCATTCTGGAACATATTCTTTTACTGAAAGAGATTATAAATTCTATGTATACCATATTGTTTCTGTAAATAAAAATTACAAATAAGTTTATAATTTTTCTTTTATTAATTTATATAGTAGCTCATAATGATTAAAATTTGTTACTAATACATTTATAGCATATTCGATTCAATATACTATACTGTTTCAGAAACTTGATTTCTTCCGCCCTGATAGATTTGCTATCAAATCAGAAGAAATACAGATAAAAATGCAGTATAATCCCACCATTGGCGTGATGTCGAAAATCACTATATTGGTGTGGTTTTGCAAAGAATCCAAAACACTCCGCACATATAGTCAAGTAAAATTATATGAAAAAGAAACATTTACTCACTTATTTTGCTAGTACCTTTATGATTTGTCTCACATAGATTCTAATAGCAGTCTGAATAAGTTTTTCAACATTTCATTACAATGAGGAGCAGTGCATTTTTCTCCTCATATATTCCCCTATATATAAGGAGGAATAAAGCTCTCCCTCGACATTGTGAGAGTTATTTCTGGGAAAGTACTGGGTTGTTAATTAAAATCTTTCAATATGTATGGATAGCGCATTCGTGTTGGCATTCAGCAATCATCATGAAGACTACCTCCTATCATCTTGAGCACCATTCATATCCATCAATCGTCCCTTCAATTTCAAATAATAGCATGATCTTGCCCAATTTTCGATATTAGTAAATGGACGTGATTAATCCCATATTCATGCACCATTCCACAATAGCATGCTTTCCTTTCATTTTCAAAATCCTTAAAAACTTAGTACAACGTTCACTCATTTCTTTCAATCTCATATCTTCAGCCATATTTAAGATTTAGACTTAGGGAACAACATGTTAAAATATAAGCAGAAAAAATGCACCCATATATATATATATATGATGTTGGTATACATTGGCGAAGTAATGGTCAAATGAATAACAGCTTTTCACATTAAAGCAAAGAATAACCGTAGAATTGGGTTAAAAAAATTTGTTATGACTTATGCCCAAGTGCAGTTAGCCCAAAAACAATGACGGAAATGAAACGAATGAAGAAAGAGAAATTTCAGGCCCCACGTTTATCGAAAAGATTAAATATTGCAAGATCTGGTGATTTATAGTCGCCTGAAGGAAGATTAAAATTTATATCGCCTCAAAAAATGTTTTCTTCTCAATTTGGAATTAAAAAGACGTATTATTCTTAGATTATCGTTGCACTAAATTCCAATGTGTTGCGGCGATCATACATAAATTATCTGTTTCGTTTGCGGTGCCTCTCATATTAAGGCAAAGAAGCAGGTTAAAATGCAGCAGTGACTTATATGAAAGGCTGGACGACATTTTTGTGGCACATAAACATTGAGGTTAATTTTGAGGTTGTAAAGAGTTGACACTACTAAATCTCAATACCGGAAAATCCAATGCTCCCCCCCTCGTGCTCTACCGTAACACTCATCATCGCTGGAAGTCCTATTTCCGTTTCTGGAGGGTGGATTCCAGTAGTTGCAATTATTATTTCCTCTATTGCGAATCCGTAGAAAATATGGCTTAGCATTGTTTTGAAAAGGCGGTGTTAAATTAACTTCCCACAGAAATTTCGGAAGAAACAGAGAGAGAGAGCTGACAAACTTTTGGAAGAATGGACCAGAGTGCACCAACATAATAAAAGATAGTAAACATCTATTCAAACTACAACTAGTACATTATCAATAATTCTCCTTTGCATTCCAAATTTTATTTTGAGATATCTCAATACTTATGCATGTCTTCATGTGTGAATAATATCACTTTTGTATACATAAATATTTATACATGAGCAATAAATTGCCAATAATTGTATTTACATTCGTTAATCGTGCACTTATTTTTAGACACACATTTTGTAAAAAAAAATACATAGTGTTTATAGCTTTGAAATATTGCAGAGTACAGGGTGGCCACATTTAAACTGACGGTTCTCAGAATGTATTATAGCCCGAACTAAGTGCGATAATTGTGCTAAATGTTATAGGAAGATTAAACAAGGCGGTAGACGAAGGA
Organism: Nephila pilipes; assembly: GCA_019974015.1. Classification (NCBI taxonomy): domain Eukaryota; kingdom Metazoa; phylum Arthropoda; class Arachnida; order Araneae; family Nephilidae; genus Nephila; species Nephila pilipes. Next base: position 42,592 of record BMAW01042636.1, on the reverse strand, counting down.
TTCAGCGAAAACAAAAGAGTTCGAAAAGTCACTACTAGGGCAATGTGGTGTTGTATAATTGAAAAGAGAGTTTTAAAAAATGCAGAATCAATACTGAAATAAAATTGCCTTTTATTTAGCATATTTAACAATTTAAATGAAGCTTGATTTGGCAATAATTTTTAAAAAGCAAAATATTTACATAACCATGCAATTTTATATACTGAGCTCCGAAGAAAGTGGCAGCAGCAGAAGCTCTTTACTTAAATTTCATGTTACATCCTTCAGCACGGTGCCATGTGCTTGGGCTTTAAAAGGCAATATGTCACTTTTCGATACAATTGGATTGAAAATTAAGTGCAATAATGTCTCCTTCTTTAGTCGAGCGTGCGTTGCTTGTCAAATTCTTTTACCTCCACCAATCCAACGCGTCAACCATTCTTCGTGCTTTTAGAAAAAACAAAAATGCATAAAGATAACGGTATTGTGTCAGTTAATGGCTTAAAAGCATCGGTTGTGTGTGAAGTTTAAGAAAATAGGCTCCCTAGAAAGTACAGTTAAGCATGGAACAAAACCCGTATCATAGGATACAATCGATGAAGTTTCAATAACAATTGTGGACAGAGTACAAGAAAATATTGCTGCCAGCTATGTTGAAGGATAACATATCACGTACTGTGCGGGAGAATCCTGCTGACAAGTTATTTTCTTCTGTTGTGAATGCTGAACACAGAATGTAATAAGTGGCTCACAAAACCCACGGCTGCATTGAACTCGATTTGATTGTTCTAAATAAAAGGTAACTTTATTTCAGTATTGATTCTACAGTTTTCTTTTCAATGATACAGCTCCACATATTCCCTTAGTGGTGTCTTTTGGAACTATTTTTTCGCGGAGTCTTTCAACCCTCGACTTGTTTAATCTTCTTACGACATTTGCAGTAATTCTTGCAAAAAAGATCATTCTACTGAACACTGAGCACTTTAAGTTTAATCATGACAACACTGTACTTATAAACATGACACCATATATACTATATATGATTAGAATTTCAAAATAATTTTTTTTTAAAAACTTTTAATTTTATGATTCAAATTTCCATTAATTTTTATAAAATTGTTGAGGTATACCTAAAATTTGTGAGGGTTTATTGGAGTGATTGATTAGTTTTGTTAACGTCGCACTAGAAGTAACACGAGGGCTACTGGCGAAGGACCTCATAATAATTGTGAACCTCGGTCAAGTGAAGGGGGACGACACCTGAAATGGCTCAACCCTCTCTTAACTGCCACACCACGCCAACAGGAGGACTTTGAGATTCGAAAGATTTAACTTTAACTATTCCCGGCTACATGGCAGGTCTTTTGCGACATCAAGGCTTGAGCCCAGAATGCGTCGAAAAGCCGCTAGTTCGCCTCTATGACCACTAGGTTACCGCGGCCACAAGAGTTTATTAGAAAAAATAATATTTACTGAAAAGGAAATAACCATTAATCTATGGTGGAAAAAATCAACATTATAGATTAAATAGTTGTTGGGGAAAGTGTAGCAGAATATGAAAAAAAAAAAAAAAAAAAAGAAAAAGAAAATTTACATATATTTTCGGAAAAATACTAATAAAGATATTTCCCCCTATAATATTTCCCTTACTTTACAATTTTAAAATTCAAGTTACTCAAGCTTTCGTTTTGAAAAACTCTCAAAAATAGTTTAGATATGTAGTCAGCAAAGTGTTTCGTAACAGAAATTTAAAAAGATAAAATTGGAGGCATTTTAATGTCTCAGTTTCCCTAACTGCACAAATGTTTTTTTTATTCCATAATTTTGATCTGCGGCAATACTGCATCTATTGATTAAATGCAAACTGCTATATTCCAGAAAACTTGATTACTATGTATGCCATTTAAATATCCAAAACTTCAATCGAAGGAAAATTACATTTTGTTCAAGTAATCATTTAATCGAAGTAAAATTACATCGCTTATGGTGTAGTTGTTCACTTAATGTACAATTATATCGATTGAACAACTATTCAACCTAATGTCAGTCTGAGGTATACAACATTCCCGTTGATATTTGGTAAAATCGGTGGCTCGAAAAGTTAAAAAAAATATTCCTCATTTTATAAATAATACATAATTTTTTTCTTTGTGTAAATCTAGAAATATGTTTATTTAAATTACTTCGAGATGCGATGAAACAATACATGTCATTATTCCCTTTTATTAATTATAAATTGCTAAAATAAAACAAAAGCAATACATTAATAACAAAAATAATCTAACGTTATTCGGAGTAGAAATCAATAAAATACATTAAGTATTTTAAGAACCATATTAAGATTTCAAATGCAACTTCTTTTCATTACTTCATTTATAAGAATAAAAGCGAAATTATTTTTTACAATAAAATTTTAATTGTTTTCTCATTAACACTATTAAAGGCTTTTTAATGACTTGAGATAAGAATATTTCGTATGAAATTGAATTTTTGGACGAATTTTCCGAATTTTTTCAGATTTAAAATATCTCGTCTGTAACAGACCAAAATAAAGTTTTCAGAAATATACCTCCTTGGCCTTACTTATTTGTTACGCGATTTTCACAATTCTTGAACCTGAAAACTTCATATGTATTCTATGTAATGAATAACCCCCTTTTTTGAATGACTTTCCACGCACTTGTGCGAACATATTATTAATTGGGAAAATCCATCAGGAAAGAATTCTGGTAGTTGCTGATGGAAAAAAGCTTTAAAAGTAGCTTTCACCTCGCCTTCAGAAAGAAAGTAATTAAGGTCCTTTTTCCTCTTTGGGATTACTTTCTTTAGTTTTCGGTTTTGTTGACATCACACTAGAAGCTACAAGAGATCTATTGGCGACGGACCTCGTCATTTTGAGCCTTGGTCAAGTGATGAAGACAATACCTGAGCTGGCACCCCCTCCTAACTTCCACACCCCGCCAATGGGAGAACTTAGGGCCCTGACAGATTTAACGTGCATCAGCCAAACAAGGCTGGTCTTTAGCGGCCAAGGCTCGAACTCGGGACTGAAAGAAAACCGCCGGCCATGAATCCGAAACTATGACCACTAGGCTTCCACGGCCACAGCGTTGCTCAGGTGCATCATCCTTCACAAATGTGTATGAGCCAGTTATTTATTTTTTCATCGTATAATAGCCATTCTTTAATCTATAGTAACGGTTGCCACCGGACTTGCAGCTTGCGTTGTTTTCGTTGAATTGTGAGTTTGAACCCTTATGCCATTGATGACCCGGTGTTTTGAGTTTGGTTTGGTTTTACTCAATTCTCACTGGAAACAATACAAGGGCTATTATCGACGGACTTCGCAATTTTAGAACTCGGTCAAGTGACAAGGACGACACCTGAGCTGGAATCTCCTCTCAAAACTTCCATACCACACCTCGGGAGGACTTCATCTTTGGAAAGAAGTGAAACTCGCAAGGAGAAAAGTAGCCCAGATTCTTCAACCGCATCTCATTTTGCTGTGCCATTTTCTTCAGCACATTACCGTATCAACGACCCCTGAGAACATATAAATCAAATAAATTACTTAGAGGATATATACGTCTAAAGTAAGGGTACCAGAACATGCGAAGAATTGTGAAATACTATATCTAAGACTCCTTGTTTTAGTGATATATATCTTTTCAAATTATTATTAGCGTTAAGGTTTTTTTTGTGTGTGTACCTAATAATGATATTTTAATCAGTCTAGAGAACTATAAAAATTTCTATAGATATATCCATTTTATACAAATTTCTATAAAATATCCCTATAGATATATCCCTATCAGTTGAATATGGACATGATTTGTGAGATATATATGCATTTAGGTACCATTTTAAAGAAAACTGCTACGCAACATGGTTCTAAATTTTTTATACTTCTATAAAGGGTTCTTATACATTTAGAGAACCGAATATGTTTTTACAACGTTTTTATGTATTTCACTTGATGTGTGTGTGTGAACCAGTGTCATCAAATTTTCGATCGTTAATTTAACCAACTTCCCATCAAGATTGAGTTCTGAAACTTTGGGAAGCATTCTTACTTGCTTATCAATGCAATATTTGGATATTTGCGACAAGTTTTAACTAATACTTTTTTTAAATAACGCAGTTTAGTCAAACGACTTGGCATGATTTCAAAAACTGCCAAACTTGATGATTTTTTTTTGGCTGAACGATAAGACCGCGAAGCGAAGCCAGGGTAGCCACATTTGGTAAAATACCACCAAATAATTCCTGTCACCAAGTTTAGTTGTACTAAACTGCATTCCAACCATTTAAATTACCGTATGAATTAATTTTACTTTGTTTTAACGTTTTTATGTATTTCACTTGGCGTGTGTGTATCAGTGTTTCATCAAATTTTCGATTGTTTGATTAACCAACTTCCCATCAAGCTAGAGCTCTGAAACCTTGCGAATCGTTCTTACTCGCTTAACATTACAATATTTAGACATTTGGGACAAGTTTTAACTAATATTTAAATATTATTTTTTATAAACTTTGCCACCATATAGAAACGTTGCTTTTAAAAACGTTGGTTTTTATCTAAAATTTTTTTCTATAAGTAATACCTAAGTTTTAAGAAACAGTTTTTTTACATGAAAAAAAAAGTAAAAAAAATTAGTTTCCAAAATTACAAATTTCTATAATTTTTTCAAAGAAAATATACATTAATATCATTAAAAAATTAGTTCACTACATTTTGTGCATTGTTTTATGTGTAATAAGTTAATTATTTCATATATTTATAGAATATGATTTTTAAAAATGGCCTCAAAATGACAATATACCTAAATATTCATGGGCATATTCAATTCGAAAGGAAAGGAAAACTTTTTGACCACAAATACTTATGTAGTTGAATAAAATGATTAAAATATCATTAATGTATAAATAAAATGCCTAAGCTCTACGAATACTATTAAAACATAAATGCTATAAAAAGAAACATTAGGTATTTAATTTTCCTTCACATGTCTTGACACACATAACTTTCGTTTAGGCCTCACAGTTAATACTTTTTTTTAAAATTCATTACTATTAATTTTATCTAACTTGATTGATTGAATGGTTTTACGAGATATGGAGAGACAAGGACTTTGATTAGTATTGACTAACTTAAGCACTTCTACACTGAACCTAGACATAAATTTGAATTTTATTAATTAATGTAATTCTTTGGGCAATTTCAAACATTTTCAATTGGTTTGGTTATTAACACATACAGAGACCCATATAAATGTAGGTTAAAATTTAAAAAAATATTTTCTGATACCCATAATTTGATTCTAAGGAGATATATTGCAGCAAAAACAAAACATTTAGAAATTCATGATATTATAGAATTGCAGTTTTATTAAATTTTCTTCGATGCAAATATTTTTTTTTTCTATTTGATTAATACAGTCTATTTCGCCACTTAATGTTATTTGAATAAATATATATTCACATTTATTTAGTACATAATGGTTTGGTTCATTCTACCTCGTTATAATATTTACTCAGGGTATTCGGTGAAATATGTTTCGAACAATTACTCATAAATTTAAAGCAAATATTTAACATTTTCAGTTGTGAAAAAAAATTAGAAAAGTTATATATTTGTTAATTCTCAAGACGATCTGAGATAATTTAAATAATGTTATTCAAGAACTCAATATAATTTACTTCCAGGGATTGTTGACGTAGAGGATTCAAATGGGTTCAAAATATAATTTGTTGGTTTTAAATTAAAACATCGCATTTTTAAATTTCTTGAATACATTTGAGCTATATGTTGAAATAGTCATGAATTGCAAAAGCTTTGAGATTTTAGCATGGCATTAATAAACAAAATTCATGTGTATTAAAAATAAGTTAGTGATTGTATTCTTTCTTAATCCGTTCGCTCCCTGCGTTTCACAGGCGATACGTTCGTTTTGACTCTCCTGTGCCCAGCGTATCACGGGCGATACGTTGCGTGAGTGTCTTCTACGGCCCTACGTATCAATAGAGACACGCTTGATGAGAACGTTTTATTTGATTTTTTAATGTTACTATATGGCGTTACAATACTGCGAAACCTATATAAATAGGTTAATTGGAATGTTGACCTTTGTGATATGGGCTTGGATTACACTTCTGGCTACCAGGAGGGGGGTAATTGTTAAAAGCATGTGCTGCGACGCGGCTCTTTAAATGTAATGACATGATTTAAAGGGTGCACTTGCTTTCGGTTTGCTTTTTTCTTTCTTCTTGCTTCTTAGAAGTTCGAAGGATAATTTATGACCCTTTATGGAGGTTAGGACTTTTGGTAGCAGATGTTTTCATTGGGTCGGTTTTTATTTGTAGAAAGAGTCATGACGAAAAGAAAGTATTTATCTGATACTGAGATTTTCGAAATAATGAAGGAATCCTTCAGTAATGTTAGCGAAAATAATCCAAATCTGAACATAGACATTAAAGTAAAAAAAAGGACTAAGATGTGTCCTTTGTTCAAATTCTTGTTTGAAGCGTAAGACATGTGACGTTGGACTATGCATTGACTTTTTTTTTATAAATATACCATACAGCAAAATAAGATTAATTTCTTATATCTTAAACATTTCATGTAATGGAACATCATTACACCATGAAATTTATGTAATATATGTAAATATGTTTTGTATTTTCTTAAAAGTATGACTTTTTTATATAATTGTATGTATAAAACCTTCAATTTTCGATTAAATCCTTTTATCTTTTGTATATATTAAGTTTTATGGATTTTAAATAATATATGTAAATACCAAAATATTTTAATAAATAGTCGATTTTAGAGGAATTTTTTTCATGAATTAGGCTTAATATCTAAAATCGTCTGGGCACAGCGTAATACTCCGCGTAAGAAGCCGCGCTCCCAGAGAAGCATTTCTTTCTTCTCCCTCCGGTAGCGAAAGGGTTAAGGTAGTGGAAAGATAAGGGTGTGATTATACTGCATTGCATTATTACACTACCATTCTTGATTTGCAACGTCATTTATGACGTTAATAAGCATGGGGATTGCGCTTTAAATCTGTCAAGGTACCAAGTTTTACTAATGGCGTGGTGTGGAAATCTAGAGAGGGTGGTTCCAGCTCAGATGTGGTCCTCGTCACTTGAATACAGTTTAAAATTACGAGATCTTTCGACAGCAGCCCTCGAGTTGCTTCTGAATGCAACGTTAATAAATATTTACTATTACAATATTATTCTTTCATTGCTGAGGAATGTAAATTTATTTTTTTATCATTTTATGGTAGCCAGGATGGTGTAGAGATCATAGCCGCAAGCTTGTTGCCGACGTGTTTTCCACAGATTCATGAATTCCAGAACTGATCGGAGACCTACCGGGTAGCGAGACTGATGCACGTTAAATTTTTGAGGCTCCAAGTTCTACCATTGGCTTTGAATATGTTTGGACAGAGAGGTGTAAACCCAGCTTTCATCCACCTCACTTGACCGTAGTTCAAAATGACGCAATCTTTCGCCATTAGCCTTCGTGTTGATTCTTATTGTGACGTTAATAAGCAATCAATCAAAATTTTGTAGAAATATCATGGCATATTTCAGCTGGAAATAGGTAATAAAACTTGGCATGCCGCTGCGTTGCAAATTTTGATTAAGATCTTTATATGGTGCTAAACTAATATGCAATAGTCTTACGAATTTTCCGGAGCATTCTTTTGAGACACTAGTTTACGTCAAAAAGTTGCTGATTATCTTGCTAAACTAGAGCTTCTGCTAATCTTTTGCAAACAAATTCTGTTACAGGTTAAACACAATCAGAATCATCAACATAAGCTCTGTTGTTTTCATTTATTTCCACGTCATTAAATTATAGCACCAATTTCTTTTCTTTTATATCAGTTTACTCACATATGTCTACATGCTTAAATGTGATTCCCGTAACATAAATTCATAAATTTATAAGAATTTGTAAGCCGTGTAAAATAAAATTTGCGTTTTGTGATTACCACGCGATTACTGTAATTCATACAAAGAAAAGGAAGAGGCTTTATTACTTGCTCTTTATTATCTTTAAAAAAACTCACCTAACTGCCTGTTTCATTTACTCATGCTGAGTTCGCTATAACTAAAACCTATTAGGTCGGCTATAACCTATTGAAAATCTCAAATTGCGTGATAATCGAATCTGAAGTTTCTCATTCTTAATTTTTGCTGCAGCAGAAAAACGATCAGGAATGAAAACTCTTGATAACTGACCCGTGAAAAAAAATAACTTGTTGCTTACGTTTTCTAAGGCATCAAGGAAGACCGGAAGAGGTGTCAACAAAACCTTAAATTGGGAGTTAGAATTGTCCTTAGAATGTCAATGTCAAACAACTTCGCCGACACGGGGTGAAAAACATTCCTTCAAAGTGACTAACATCTAACTAACGTGCGGTTTTCAAGAACGACAAAAGCCCTACGTAACTGATCCTTGCAACTTGGTTGTATATGACGAGCTAAATATGTACATCAGGATACAATTTCGCTCCGCCTGAAAGTTGGATAGTTCCAGCTTGATACCGCCCCCTAGGTCAAATCATTATTTTAAAATGGGGAAAAAAACATTTCTTCAAAGTAGAAAAAACATCAAAATGACGAATAGTTGACTTGATTACTTCATGGGGCAGCAACACCTAGAACTATTGGTTGTATGTACTACCGACACAATAAATAAATAAACAAAATCTTCTCTGTGGATCTAAAACATTTCATAAATCCTGATCAGTGAGAAATTGGCATCGGCCCATGCAACAGATAGACCTTCCATATCAATTAGAGGCAGCCTATGACATGAATGGAAACTATCTAAAATGAAACTCAATATCCCTTACTGTAATGACTTGATAAACAAATCTCTTTAAAAGTATCATTCATAAAGTCATCTCATTATTTCGTGTCGTTATGATGATACAGAGGATATTTTCATCAGAAACGACGAGAGAAATTAAAGCCCCTTAATAACTGACTGGAGGGGATTCTTTGAGCTGCCTAAGGGTTGCAAAATACCCATCGAACATGTTTCCTCTGGAATGACAAATGAAGGTTTCGAATCTCCAGCACTCAAGGTCAAAGTACTTACTCCACCTCGGGAAGAAAAACAATATTCCTAAATAACAAAAACATCTATCCGCCGAGCACTCATAGGTAATAGATATAAGCAGCCACAATCTGGTCGTAGGTTCAGATCTGATGATTCAAAAGATCATCATGTAATTACAAGAATGATACCTGTTAAATCTGTCGAAGTTGAAATCGTCACGTTTCTTATGAGTGGATGTAGATGATGGGGTGCTAGTATAACAGCTGTCCTCATTATTTAACCGTGGCTTAAAATTTAGAGGTTCGTCAACAATAAATTAGTTAATAAATCAGATATTTGACATAAGATAGGTTCTATCAATTATTCTGTAATGTGAAGAGATGGAAACTCTTTTAATATCTGGTTTCAAATGTGAGTCGCCAGCAGTAAATAATTGAGAAATGTCTCAAATTTGTCATCACCACGATGATTAAGAATTGAGTTATTTCCTATTAAGTAGTTTACAAAAGTCTTCGAGTTTGTTTCTCTCTTTATTATTGTTAAGTCGTTTAGCGCGGTTTTATTCTGTTCTATCGGTTCTATTTCTTTAGGCAAAGCAATGTTCCATTCTTGAATTCTGTTTATATAAATACATTATTAAATAAAGTGAAAGGAATCTCCTCTCTAGTTTTTAGTTATAAAATTCTGTTTTTATTGCTTCATTTAGTAAGATATTAATCTTTTCAGGATACTCTACTTTTTCTGGCAAGTCCTTGTATATTTATCGTAGTGGATTTGTACGAATATATAAAGAAATGGAGTGAGAACTGCGTCTTTTAGTCTTATTTATAAAATTCTTCGCAAATACTCGGAAGAGAGACAGCATCACAGACTAGCAAATCGAGATTATTTCATGGGTAGTTAAAATTAAAATGATGCTACATTACATATGACAGCAACAGAAGAATAATTGGATAAAGATACATTAAATGTTCACTTAAATATAGCGCTTGCATCTGTTGTGTCAATAACTTGCAGTTTTCCTCCTCAACTTTTGTTTACGTGAAAATTGCGGAGAAACTATATACATGGAGAATTTTACCCGGAAGTAGAGACTTACTTGTAGTATACTTCTCAAGATGACTTTGTATAGTAATGTAGTTCACTTGAACAAAAATTAACAATATATTTGTTTAATTTGCATCGCAGAATTTGAGATTTAAATATTTCATATTTTATCGTTATTCTAAGAAGTCCCGGAATTCTAAAATATTAATATAAAATCAATTCTGGAACATATTACGTAAACAATATATATATAGTTATATATATATATATATATATATATATATATATATATATATATATATAACAAAAAAAAACGGCGCATCGAGAAGCAGTTGCCCGATTGTAATGAAATTTCGTATGCAAAGACATTTGGACCAAACATGTAAATGATTAAAATTTGGTGTCCAATGAATGAATTGCGTTAGCTAAAGATCATCGGAATCGTGCTCTCAGCAGCTGTATCTAAGAAGCGATTCTCAATCTAATGGTCACATTTTCTGTATCAATGCCATTTAGCATTCCTTTCAACGACTGAAAAAATTCCTCGCCACAGGAATCGAGCTCATTAAGAGCAACTCTCTGAATTTGAAGGAAGTCATATCATTGGATTTAAAGAGGCAGGTTGGACAAATCGAAGAATCGCTCGTCATATGGGTCGAAGCGATGCAGCGATTAGAAAAGGTGGGCAAGAAAGGGTGGAAAATGGCAGATTTCAGCGTCATGATGGTAACGGTTGACCTAGGGACACAGCAGATTGGGTGAACAGAGTGATTACCAGATCAGCTGTCAGAGCTCCTGATTCATCGTTATCATCCTTCAGACGTGTGACCCGTAAACGAGTGTCCACCATTACCGTTCACAGACGACTGATAGTACGAAATCTACGTCACCTGCCATTCACGCCTGCCCACTGTCGAGCCAGTTTACAGTGTTGCTTGACTCGATCAGGTTGGAATGATGCTGACTGAGGACATATTGTGTTTATCGATGAATCCCGTTTCCAAATGTGCTCTAACGATCATCGAAGACGTATCTGGAGGCTCCCAGGGCAGCGGACCGATCTTACTTTCACTATCGCACGCCACACAGGTCGTCAACCAGGTGTTAGGGTCTGGGGTGCCATTTCCCTTGTTAACCGGATCTCTTTGGTCGTCATTAGAGGCACACTTACAGCACAGCGGTACGTCGACGACAATCTGAGACCTGTTTTGCTAACGTTTCTTTTGCAGTACCCTTGCCTTATTTTTCAACAAGATAATGCCAGTCCACATAAGGCACGTTTTGCTATGAACTGTCTTACAGCTTGTGAAACACTTGCTTGGCCATCCAGATCTCTCTCCAATCGAGATTTTCTGGGATATGATGAGAAGGCCACTGCATCTACCCGGGAGTGTTGATGACCTAGTCCAACAATTGGTGTAAATTCGGCAAGAAATACCGCATGTGATCATCAGGGATCTGTATCACTCTATGTCACGTCGTGTGGCAGCTTGCAACTAGGCTAGAGTTGAGTCAACACCTTATAGAGCTGTTTACTTTATAACTATGTAACTCTGAAATAAATCCTTCAGTTTTTCTGAAATTTTAATTATTTTCTGTTCTGTACATGATTTTACTATTCACCATTTTTTGTCTTCATTGGACAACTTCTTTGTGCATAGTTTTTTTTTTTTTTTTTTTTTTTTTTATAGAGTGTATAAGTGTGGATATGTGTAGATTTCTAAAGAAGACACTCCGCTGATTTTAATGTAGGCTGGTGTCTGAGGTAAACTTTCCTTCCCAGTTCTATGTATTTACTAATTTTAACGATGAATAAGGTATTTGAATTATCCTATTTATTGGCAATAAGATAAAGAATTAATATTTACAACAGGATTATGAACAATTTGATTTTCTTTAACGAACTAGTTAATTATGATGAAAAATACCACTTTGAATTAATGGCATTTCGAAGACGGACGTTAGAACGCGTTCTGACGTTCAAAGTAGTACATTTTTAAGTTCCTTCCAAAGTGAAATTGTGATCCAGCGTTGTTCAGGAAAGAGTCCTGTTGGGCTAAATGCGGAAGAGAGCGAAGAGAGGTTACGAGCGAAATTGACGTGGGAAAACGCTCCGAGATTCTGTTCAAAAATAGAGGGCATGGCATGAGCTAACATATTACTCTGATATGGAGTGCCATCTATCAAGCAAATGAGGAACTAGTTCTACAATATAATTAACATGCAATAAATAAATTACTCAATTAGCTGGAAAATCCTACACACACACACACACACACACACACACATATATATATATAAATATATCAATAAATTATTACGTTCATGAGATGGAGCTTCCCTGCAATGGTTCTCTTGGGGAAAAAAGAACTTTTACAGAGAAATTATGAGTCTGTCAATGGAAGTTTAAGCAGCTACCCTTAATCTTGGATTAAGGTTAAGGTTAACCTTGGATTAACAGATTTGGACCATTTTGACGATATGCAGAGAAGCTTGGAAACTTTGGCGACAAAAGGAATGTTCCTGAAAGTGCTGGAATCAATTCTATATCTTCACGCGGAAGAAATTTACAGACTTTTCTTATGTTGTGCACACCTGATTGGAACAGGTGTAAATTCGCCGAAAGCCTCAGTCAGTCAGTTTGGAGTTTGTTGTTGTTCGGAACATTGATTGGAAACAATCGGTATTTTAAAGTAGAGCGCATTTGAACAAGGGATCTGAAGAGGAACTGATACATGCGTGGCCAAGAGTATTTGAGGAGCAACAGGAGGCTGCCTTGAAGTACAGTAAATTACTGCGGATGATTGCTTGTAGTATGATCTAGTAAGCTATCAAGCTGAAATGCTGCTGATACAATTGTGACATCATTACGTTGCTGTTTGACTCTTGTATCTGAGTAACTAAATTGTGATTTTGTATTCAATATATATATATATATGTGTGTGTGTGTGTGAATATACCATATATATATATATAGAAATTCACTGAATATATTACATTGCTTAGAGCTGAATATAAAATATGTATAGATATTTTAACTCAAGGAAAAAAGGAAACCATTTTAAGTAAGGAAATGTGTCCAAGTGAAAAATGTATGTAAAAATATATCAATGAATATAAATCAGACCGTAAACAGACAGAGATACCAATAAGTACTAAACAGTTCTTATTTTTTTTATTCTTTTGGTTATAAGTGAAATTCAGTAGTGATATCTCTTTCTGTAATTGGAATATATATTCATACCCCAAGAATATTTATAAGCAAATTACTACCCTTTGTGGGAAACGGCTATAGTAAAGAATTACGTTGAAATAAATTACGATTGATTGAGGAGACTAGGCACCATATTTCCATTCCTCTTCAGCAATTTCTTTTTTAATTAAATTTAGCAAAGTTAGGAGGAATAATTTTTACATTTAATTAATTTTCATTGATTTCTCTTACACTATAATAACATTATTTGCGTAAATGAAGGATATCCAAAATCTTCAAAGTCCAAAGGTTAAAAGAGAAACGTCTCGAATGCGTTAACCATACCAGAAATTTTTGTAAGAATTTTATCGAGTACATTCCTATAATTAATGTGAATTCCAACTAATAAGTATAAGAGCTAAATTTGTAATGGATAGAAAGACAAACCAAATTCCTTAAAAAGGGATAATGATATTTGTAAAGAAATATGAAAATAACATAATTAAATATATTTATTGAGATTAATGAACTTGAAAAATATTCAAATCTGTCAATATATAATTTTGTCTTGCGCCTTATCGTTATTTTTCTTCTCTATCTTACATATTTAAGCAATTCTTTCCCTTAGTGTATTCCATAATGACTTTTTTTCATTTCTTAGCGAATGGAAAGGGGAAATCGAACGAGTAATGGATGAAGATCGTTAATGTTCTTACAATTGATACTATTGTAGAAAGAAATCGCCGATTAGGCTTAGAAAGAGAAAATGGCGCATCTGGGGTATCAATAAATCGTTACTTAATGGTCCTTAAAATGGATGCTACAGAAGCTACAGAAAGGTCAAAGTTCTTAATAAAATGCCTTTTTCAGTTAGGGTTTTGATATTTTTTTGGTACACTTTTTTCGACAAAATAATTTTAATGTAGACTTTGACAGCCGTTAAACCTTAAACAACGTAACTATACTTTTTTTTACGTTTTGAGCATTGAGGATGCATTTTACTGGCCAATAATTTAAAATCATAATAATCAAAATGAATTATTTTAAATTTAAGCTGCGCTGTTTAATGTGAAATGTATTTGCATGACTGATAATTATTTTTCCCGTTGTGGTTTTTGATACGGAAGAAATGTGTCATTTTTCATAAAATACAAAAGTGAATGATAAACTTAGAAATGTGTTTTCAAATTTATTTGATGCTTTACATCTTCACGACAATATATTCAGTATCTGCTACTTTGATGCGTTGTCATGACAACAAACAGCGGAAGCTTATTAAACATGGGAATCGTGATAGCGAAACTTTGGAATACACAGAGTAAGATCGAAGCGCTTCTTTTATTCTCGAGTGCACTAAGGAATAAATATGAAGTTTTATGAATGTTTAAGGAAGAATGATTATGGAAAAGTTCCTTTTGATGAAGTGATTTCGTCTTACAAAAATATCTGTGTGAATTACCTCTCTCCAAGACACGTTGCAATGAATTGCATGTTCAATCAATCTAAAGGCTGATAAAGAAGTAAGTGTCTATGAAACTTACCATAAAATATTTTTATTTATTTATATATTTTTTGAAAACGTATCCATGAAGTAGCAAATATACAATGAAGAGAAATACATAATACATATGTTGTATGTACTGGAATGGAACTAATTGAAAAATTATGGAAAATATGTAAAATAAAAACATTTTTAAAGATATCATTTCTAAAATAGAACAACAAATAACTCTTTTTACTTTTTTACCATTGACATTTTATTTCGACTTTAGAATTTTTGGTCATTTTTTCATGAGAAAAGCCTTTTAAATAAGTGTTTATTAATATGGTTTTATTTTATAGAGTTTTGAGTGGTAAAAATAAAGTTCTTGTTTTCAGGAAATGCATAATTTCAACTTCACATACATTACACAAATAAAAGTCAGGCGGAAATTACTTTTTTAATGATATAAGGTGTAGATATTTAGATAAAAAAAACTTATGGAATATGGAATAATATTTGTTTGAATTGAGAAGTTCCTGGATTCTCCCTTCCTGTAATACTTAATTCACCCAAGACATTTCAAAAAATGAAACAATTTTTTAACTCACCAGATAAATTTGAAGTGAATAAAATAATTTTTAAACATTTTAAAAAAAAATGTATTAAGAGTATTCAGCCAGATAATTCGCGAAACTTGAAATGTCATTATACTCAAAGCTTCATCTTATTCATTAATTGTATCGCTACATAATGATGATTTTCTCTAGAAAATTGTGAAATTCAAAACAACATACTTCTCCCCGACTACTTCCGAGAACGGTATTAATTATTAAAATAGAGCAATTTATTTCAGCTTTTTCCATATTTGCATAAACGACTTCGGTAAAGGGCACAGGGTGGTTGGAATAAAACAGAGAAATTAGAACAAAAGAGCAAAATCACATCTTATATTGTCATCTTACAATTATAAAATTATATTTTTTACTGATATAAAATTTCTGATATTATTTAAATAAAAAAAGATATATAAATTTGCCTTTCAAAATTTAAGAAAAAAAGAATGTAAATGTGAGAAGGATTAGATATTCGAAGAACTCACGCAATTAAATAATATTTATTAGATATAATTTATAACTTATATATATGTTAATATTTATGTCTAACTTAATAGTATATAGTTATTACTATTAAGTTAGACACAATTATTAACATGTATATAAGTTATAAATAATTATTAACATGTATATAA
>BMAW01042636.1:0-26549 GCA_019974015.1 Nephila pilipes | reverse complement strand
TAATTATTAACATGTATATAAGTTATAAATAATTATTAACATGTATATAAGTTACCTTCGGAAAAAGAATAGAACCCCACTGCTGTGATCTGAAATAAACTTCGTACTTTGATAAATACTTAGAAATTTGTAACTAGTTGAACCCTATACGCATTCAAATGTTACGTAGTTCCGCATCAGATTTTCTTATGAAAGACACACACATGACTGCAACAACACTATGTTGTTATAAGAACGAGTGTACAGCAGCGACATGTATTAGTCATGTGCAACTTGCAGTTATATACACATTATAACAGAAGAAAAAAAAAACGACGCACTTAGAAGGATTTGCCCGATTGTAATGAAATTTCGTATGCAAAGACATTTAAGCCGATCAGGCAAAGGATTAAAATTTGGTGTCCAATGATTCAATAGAGGGAGGTACAGCGCATCGGAACTGCGCAATCAGCATATGTATATAAGAAGCGATTCTCAACATGATGGTCAAATTTTCTGTTGCATTGCGATTTAGGATTTCTTTCAATGACTGAAAAAAAGCCGCGCCGCCGGATTGGAGCTCATTACGAGCAACTCTCAGACATCAAAGATTTCATATCAATGGATTAAAAGAGGCAGATTTACGGGGAACGTGTGTGTTGATAAAACCGTCAATTCCCCATAATTTCCTTTCAGAAGGAGTGCGTAATGCAAGCAGCTTTTATGTCTTTCCGGAGAGCTGTTACATTAAACATTTCATTTTAGCTACACATAACTGCTCCATTAAACTAATTAGCCACACCGAAAACGGACTACGCTCAACGTAAAAGAAACTTCAAATGTTGGAGAATTTAAATAATACTTATTTTAATGCAAACAGAAACAACTTCAATCATTACAACAGTAAACCGATTCTCTCTAATTTATAGAGCAACACATAAAAATCATAATAATGTTCTTGTTGCCAATCGCACAGGAGCAAATCTCTTCCATAATCATTTAAGTAAACGATTTTTTTCGTAATATTTACTTTTTTTTTTTTTGAGAGGCAAAGTACAATTCATTTATCTCAAACTTAACATTTACAAATTTAAAACTTAATCTTCACAACTTTAAAACTCGACCTTCATAGGTCCGGAATCTGCGAAGCAAGTGAGTGGAGAAAAGATCGTCAGCTCATTTTCTTCAAATCTCCTTACAGCTTCGCTGCCAAAATGACTTCAAAAAATAACTTAGGAAGTCAAACAGGTTGGGCAAATCTGAGAATCGCTCGTCATATGGGTCGAAGCGATGCGGTGATTAGAAGAGGTAGGCAAGAATGGGTGGATAATGGCATATTTCAGTGTCATGAGGTAACGGTCGACCTAGGGACACAGCAGATCGGGAGAACAGAGTGATTGTCAGATCAGCTGTCAGAGCTCCTGATTTATCGTTATCAATCATTAGACGTGTAACCCGCACACGAGATTCCACCATGACCCTTCACAGTTGTCTGATAGAGCGAAATGTATGCTTGTACGCCACCTGCCATTCACGCCTGTCTACTGTCGAGCCAATTTACAGTGTTGCCTGGTTTGATGCTGACTGAAGGCATATAGCATTTATTGACGAATCCCTCTTCCAACTGTATGCTCACGATCATCGATGATGTGTCTGGAGACGCCCAGAGCAGCGTGCCGATCCTACTTTCATTATCGCATGCCGCACAGGCCTTCAACCAGGAGTTAGGGTCTGGAGTGTCATTTCCCCTGTTAGCTGGATCCCTTTAGTTGTCATTAGAAGCCCATTTACAGAACAGTGATACATCGACGACAATATGAGACCTGTTTTGCTACCGTTTTTTTGCAGTACTCCGGCCTTATTTTTCAGCAAGACCACATTTGGCACGTGTTGCTATTTACTAACTTACAGCTTGTGAAACACTTCCTTGTCCAGCCGGATCTCTCTCCAATCGAGCATTTCTGGGATATGATGGGAAGGTGACTGCATTTACCAGGGAATATTGATGACCTAGCCCGACAATTGGAGCAAAGTTGGCAAGAAATACCACTGAAGATCATCTGGGAGCTTTGTCACTCTGTGCCACGTGGTATGGCAGTTTGTATCCAGGCTAGAGGTGGATCAACACCTTATTGAGCTCGTTTCGTTGTAACTATGTAAATATGAAATAAATCATTCAATTTTTCATACATTTTAATAATTTTCTATTCTGTACATAATTTTCCTATCCGTCAATTTCTTGTCTTCATCGGACAATTCCTTCTTGGTGCGTCGTTTTTTTAATTTTTGTTACAGAGTGCATATACGTATGTTTCTCTATGTTTAAGAATTCTTAACTGAAATCAAGGAAGAAAAGTTATATTTCCCTCGACATAAATAGAAGTAGCCCCGAAAGTGAGATGTATCCAATCATCTGTTGTGAAGCTCCTAACGAAGCTACGAACTACAGGCAGCATGGCAAACAAATCTCGAAATTGTCGGTTAAGACTGTCTACCAAGCAAGAAGGTTCCCTTTTCAAAAGAATTTGCAGTAGTAATGGATTTTTTACATCTTAATTCGTAATAAGTGGCAATCGTATGTTGTGCAAGCAAGTGCTGATAAGTCTTTGGGCGATATATCACCGGGCTCGAAAAACATACAACTCATTCCAAACTGAGGGGATGAAAATGAAGAGGTTAACGTGGCAAGACGTCATAAAATTTCTTCTAATAATGATATATAAAAGCCTATTCAGTGATGAGTCACATTTTCAAACATACTCTGATATCCCATAACTGGTAAAAGGAGTCACTCCAAAGCATACGATTCAAAATGACTTGTACGATCACCAAAACATGCCCCTTTTGTTATGAGTAGGGGTGCGTGTATGTCATACGGAACTATTGGCCGATGGCACTTTGTTGAAGAGATTATTTATACTATACAATATTGGGTCCTATCCACTGTTTCGCGAATTCCCAAGGGCTCTCGCTGAGGATAAAAAGGGATTCGTGAAAATAATATTGTAATGTCAGAGTTTAAAATCGCTAACACAAAAAAAATAACGAAATAATATATCTGCTAACATGTGTTTACTACACTAGTAATAGTAAATAAAAATAAATCAAAATTAAAAAGAAAAAAATGTACTTTAAAAGGGCAAGTATTTTGAAATACTTTATCGCACCATGAGCGCCGACGCGTCTTACGCCGTAGTAAGGCGTCGTAATTGGGAAATACTTTCGCATGCAACTTACTAACCTGACTATGCTCAATCCGATTTTTATTTATCTTAATCGATAAGACAAGTACTTGCTGAGCAGTGCTTCACATCTTGCGAAAAAGTCTCGATGACTGGTTTACCTCAAAAAGGAACAGACGGAAAATGTATAGAGAGCTATGGACAATAATTTGAATAATTTTTTTTTCATTTCCTTGCAATGAACGTGTATTTTTTTTGCGAAAATTCCAGTTTCATACTTACATTTCTGGTATATATATATGTGTGGTTGTGAGTATTTACATGGTTTATGATTATGCTTTAATTTTATTAATTTCTTTTTATGAACTATTGTGCAATGGGGAAAAAGTGTTCTACTAAATGTTTATGCTTTTCATACCCATTACTAACAACAACACAATGGATTCGCTAATTTATTTCGGATTTTAGAAGCGGTTCACAAGGAGAAAAAAGTTGGTAACCAATGACTTAGTCATTTTTCTCCCCAGTGAGAGAAGTTTGCACATTGCTAGAACTCAATACTTACCAGAGTTACTTTGATAGCATATGTAAAATGGGTTTGATGTTTACAGCTTGATGTTTTTAAAATGCCAGAATATACAGCATTTGAAGCACCGAAAAGGATTTAGGATGTAGACACTACAACAAAAATATATGTTGATAATTACAGAGTAAGAAGTGTCAAGATAAAGTGGCTAGAGGGATGAACCTCAAAATATTTCTTAATGAAAATTGGTATAATCTGTAAAATGTTCAAGTCCGATAATGTTTAAAGGATTTCTCAATCAGATGTAAAATATTTCAAACTCTGAACTCCCGCCACGGCAAATCATTCAGAGGCTGTGGAGTCAGATTATAACGGCTTAAAAGTAATTGAAAGATTGATAGATTTTGCAAAATTTATGACATTTACTAAATTTAACTTATTCTACAAATTTTAAAAGCTATTTTAAAATATATATAACAAGAAAATCAATGAAAAAATATCAATAATTTTTATATTAAATAAACCTTCTAAAATATTGGATTTAAATAAATGTTTTTAAAACAAATGTAAACAGAGATAGTTCAAAAATATATGTCATTATCTAAAAGCAGAGAAAAAATTCAAAAATAATTTTTAAAAAAGTTATTGAAATCAAACTTTAAAATTATTAAAGTACTATAGGCTAATTTTATTTATAAAAAGAAACGTTAATATATTCTAAAACAAACAGACACTTCCATTTTGTGGGATCGTCTAAGGAATCCACACCAGTCAGTGCAGAGGTAAGAGGCGTGTTAATCATGAAAAGACGTAGTATGTGATAACTCCTGATGCAATATGGATATCAAATAGTCTAATTTTAATTTCTTAAATATGTTGGTTAATTAAATGGTATCTTTTAAATTCTGCCTCTTAATTCAATCATGAGCAAGCCCTAAGCAACATTAAAAATACGAGCCATTAACCCTTTTTTTCTGTAATTAGGATTTTCTACATACATACATACATGCACACATACATACATACAAACATACATACATACACACACATTAACACATGTGGTTATCAAAATAATGGAAACACCTGCGAATGAAAATGACATTTTCGAATGCGCTTCGTAAGCCTTAAAATATAGTAATATCTTCCAGTTTTTTTATAAATAGAAATGTATATATTATTCTGGTAGTATGTATTAGCTTTATTGAAGTTATGTAAGAATGTTTCAAAACGTAAAATGTCAGACCTCTTAGATTTTCAAAGAGGTCAAATTGTAGGAAGTGTGAGTAAAACATCCCAACTTTTAAGTATTTCTAGATGTTCGATATATAAAGTCATGAAAGTATACACACAGAGCGGCAAGAGAAGCTCAACAAACCTTAATAGGGGACGGAAATTGAAGCTCAGTGAAAGAGACCGACGGGTATTGAAGTGGATTGTAATGTCTAAGAAGTGAACTGCAGCTAAAGTGACCGCAGAGCTCAATCAGCATCTGATTTCTCCAGTGTCAGTGTCATTTAGAAGTCACCTTCATAAATAGAACATTTAATTCAGAGCAGCAATTCCTAAGACACTTGTCACAGATTTTAATTCCAAACATCGTCTACAGTGGTCTTACACCCAAAAAACCTGGTCGATTGATAAATAGAAGAAAGTAATATGGTCTGACGAATGGTCTTTCACACTTTTCCCTTCAACAGAACGGGTGCACGTTTGGAGGAAATCTGCAAGCGTATGATCGTGATTGTCTCCTTTCATGTGTCAAGAAAAGAGGTGGATTTGTCCTTATATGTGGGTAGCCGTATCTTGGTCTTCTGCTGGACCAGTCGTAACCTTGAAAGGAAGGATCATTAGGAAGAAGTATAGAGAAATTTTAGCGGACCAGGTTCATCCTATGATGCAAACTTTGTTTCCTGATGAAATATTCCAGGATAATAATGCACCTATCCATGCAGCGACACTTGTCTAATCATGATTTGATGAACACGAAGATGAATTTAAACATTTATCTTGATCCACACAGTAATCCGACATCAATGCAATTGAACCGTTATGGTTTATTTTAGAGCGTTCAATACGAAATCGATATCCTCCCCCGACACCTCTCCCAGAACTTTCACACTATTTCCATGAAGAAAGGTATAAAATTCCTCTAAACACTATTCAGCACTTGTATGAATCAAATCCTAGGGGAATCCAAGTTGTATTACATGTCAAAGGTTATTACATGTTAAAGCCCCTACCACTAAGTTGTATTACATATTAAAGCCACTACACCATACTAATAAAGGATTCTTTATAAATCTAAGGTGGTTCCATTACTTTGGTAACAACCTATATATGAAAAAAAATATTTCAAAATACACACACACACACACACACACACACACACATATATATATATATATATATATATATATAGCTAACTAAATCATTATTTCTAATAATACAATTAATATTAACATTTCTAAGAATAGAAATATGTAAACAGTTCTTCCAGAAAGGTATTTTAGAAATATGAAATTGAAAACTGAATCTCCTGTCATAAACATTGTTAATAATTTTATTATCTAGAATTTTCAATTGTATGACTGAATATTCCGCTGTATATTTAATACTATTAGATTAAATTAGATTAGATTACGATGATAAGATAAATTTGAAATATCTTTAGAAGTCTTATTGTAATTCAAAATAAGTAGATTATCACTACATCTATTTATAATTAAGTTATGTAAACACACACATATATATGGGCATAAACTAAATATTTAAAAGTGGTTTAAAGTAAACAAAAGGATTACGAAAGCCAAGTTAAGGGAACCTCGATTTATTTTTCGCTGAATAAGAGGTCGAATAAAAAAATAAAAGTTCGATCGATAGCACTCACTTCGCAATCTGCCAAAACAAGCATCGGTATTTTCGCTGAATGCACATTATTCCACCACCTGGGAAACACGAAAAAAGAAATGTTCATATCCTCGCATTTAATGATTGCCTGGAGGCTTTGCAGACAGAACAATGCTCTCTCTGCATTTCACTCTCAAACATAAGCCGCGAACAAGTTCTCTTTAATTCCGGGATATTTAAAAAAAAAAATCATGTTAATGAAGGAGCTATTTCATATCTCTGAAATCTTGCACCTGAGAAATAAAAGTCAGTTTCTAATAGTGAAATATTTTCTCACCAGATCGAATTCAGAAGTATTTACAAATATTTTGAGTTTTAAGAGCCTTACAGTTATTTAAAATGCAAACATAGTCACTGTTGAATCAAATTTTTAATCAATTACTTTCAAAAATTCTAGGCATTTAATGTCGAAATTTCGACGACGGATAGAACAGTCTTAAGGCTCCAGTCAATCGAACGTTTTAATTCCGTAAATATAAAATAATCTGCTTGAATTCAAAAAAGTACATTCGACAGAGCAACAAATGATAAATGTTTCTTTAGTATTACCTATTTCATCCGATTCTTAAAAAGGATCCTTTCCTCTATTTTAATGATTCGTTTGCATGTTTTCTAGCCTTAAGATATATTTTAAAATATTTTCAATAGTCGGAGAGGAAATACAATTCCTAAGAAACCGCAATCGTTATTTTTTGCTCTTTCGAATTTGCGTTTTTGTATTCAACTCAAAAGAATATAAAAACGCAATTCAAAAGAATCTTCATTTGATGTTGAATATAGATATTCCATAGGTTAAATATTACGTCAACGAACTCAAAATGACCTGTAGATAATAGCCTTAAGAGACTGTGTACTCGTTTATGTGCGTTAATTATAATTTTATCAATCACATGGTATCCCGAAAAAGAAAACTACTTGTGAGTGTCTTACTTTGATTCTTTAAATATGAATATTAGCATAAAAAATATCTTTAATATTGTATTAAAATAAAATAAAATAATAAAAGACGAATTAAAATTTAATTGGAGAATATATTTTTGTGTAATAAATGACAACCGTCACAAAAAGAAACCAATTGTTTTACAGGTACGAGGAAATGTTTTATAGATATAAGTATAATCTGTGCAAAAAATATAGTATATGCCCCTTAATACTTTGGCAGACATATCTTAATAAATTATAGATAGATTTGAATAAAATATGATGCATGGGTATATAGCATAAGCATTGGCTTAAGATGATTTGATCCCTTTATTTAAATTTCAACATGTTATTCTATAAAAATTTCGAGTGATAAAATTCCTTATAAGGTGTCATTATTTATTTACATAAGTTAATTAATCAATCCCTTAACAGTATAAATTAATTACAATGGAACTTTTCGTATGGATATTAATTTGACTCATTATGAATCGGACAATGAAAATTATAAAGAATATCATTTTTTTTGGCTCAGTTAAAAAATAGTGAATAAGATTAAGATGTCTGTTGTTATTACTTCTATCCGTTACATATGAATGCATTGTAATTTAAGTGCAATTTTCATAACTATTTAACATTTTACACATAGAAATCGACAGTAATACAAGTAAATGCTTTTGAGGGACACACTTCTCCAACTGAGTCGTATTTAGGAAGATAAAACCTTGCAAACTTAACGGCAAAAATCGCCGTAACCATTCAATTCAAGAAACAACTGTTATTATTTTAGAGGTTTGATAATTATTAAAGAAATTTATTTTATCAGATACACAGTATTTGCTTCTACATTATGATATACGTGACGTGCCTATCAAAGTAATTAATCGGGCCTTTGGCAAATTGAGACCTCTTCGACAAGCAGTGAATTTTATACCAAGTTTAAATAATCCTTAATTTTTAACTTTAAAATCAATAAACGTCATATTTAAATATAAAGATATCTAAATAATTATGTATCAGTGTATGTAAAGAAAATCACATTTGTTACCAATAGTAATTATGTAGGAGCAATCAATTATCAACAACAGTAGTTATATTTGCAAGCTTACAAACATAATATTCTATGCCCTGAACATTATTACAGTTTCAAATATTAAGTTTAATATAAGAAGTTTTTTATGATGTGGATTTTCCGTATTATTTATACAAATAGGCTGCACATTACGTTCACGAAAATAATGTGTCTTACGTAAAATTAGTGGAGTCATTATTAAGAAATAAACAAATTCATAGCTAGGAAATAACCTCTTATCATAATGGGCTTACTATCAGCACTATAGATCTAGTAGAGTCTGAGGAAGTGTACTAGAAGCCTAAAAAATCACATTTTGAGGTAAACGCAAATACAGGTATTTCTCTCAATTCATACCCACGTGTTTAAAATTTTTTAAACCATTTTTCGAATTTTTATCAAATTCTTACATTTAATACCATGTGCAGATTCAGTAAAGTGTGCTTGATTTTTAATAGCATAACAAATGCAAAATATGAAACAATTTAGTGTCTCAGTTATCTTCATTCTCTTTCGCTTTCTCTCTTGAACGTATAATTTGAATAAATGCAGCATTCAAGCACGCGTTCTCCTTTCATTTTAAAATCCATCAACCACTGTTTGATAATGTGATAATAGAAATTTGTGAAATAAATAAACTACTTTATCTTTAGATAATCGAAGCATAGCAAGTTAGTTACTTGTCAGTCATAATTCCATCAGTGATTGAAATCAGTTCAACTGAATGCCCAATTTATTTTCTTCTCTGCATTCCCCATGTAAAATAAAACGATAAAAATGTGTTTATCAATGATATAGATACTATGATGATGGTCTATTATCGACTTTCCATCCAACTTCTTTATGGGTTTATTTTAAGGCATTGATTAATTTTCCAATTCTTTTCCAATCAAATGAAACATGATCTTCGTATTTACGAGTAAGATGTCTTTAAGAAGTGTAATGTATTGAATTTTAGGCGATGCGAATGAAAATGACGGAGAACTGAATATTGGAGGCGGAGTCAATAGTTAAGGTAGTTATAAGTAACACACAGTTGGTGTATATTAGTAAACGTGATCTTACTTCGACAGCAGACTGATCATCTAGATCGATTACAGTCAGACGGGAATGGGAGAACCCGTTTTAGTGATAAAACTCAATGGAACACAAGTTAGTAGGAGCGTGATGGTGATTATTTATTGACGTCACACTAAGACGCAACATGAGGGCAATTGTTGAAGGATCGAATCAAGTTTTTAGTTTAATCAAAAATTGTAACACAGCGGCAAGCTTAGTTTTATTACCGATTTTCAACCAAACTATATATGATAATTAAACAAATCTTCGAATGATTGTTTACTAATCTCACACTTAGAAGCAACACGAGGACTATTGGCAACGGATTTGAGCTTCATTTGAACTTCAGTCAAGTGAAGAGGTTTAACGTGTCTCGACCAGATATGTCGTGCATAAGCCCCACTACTCGGCGGTTCTTTAGTGGCATCATGGCTCTGAAACCACGACGCGACCAAAATAACACCAGTTGGAAGTCCTTGACAATGACCACTAGGTCATAACAAAAGTGAGTTGGTGAGATTAAACTAAGATTATTATTCTTCGTTAAAATGCAGCCGTTTTTCGAGTTAAAAGACCGAAAATGTTATACCGAATATTCATAACTTGATTATTAAATAAAACGGTATTGTTATTTATCTGTCGTCTCATTGTTCAATCGTGAATTTTAGAGACTATTTAGATATGGAAAGAATATTTACTTCAGGAACGAATGATGGAGTGATTTTACAATACTATCAACACATTATTTATACGCAATTATAAAACTAAGTTTCGCGAGATAAGACCCTTTACCCAGTAATTGGTGTATTGTTTGCTGGTATTCATAGCTCTACTATTCCCCCATCAGCGATTTACTTTTAATTTTAAAATTCCATAACTTCCGTCTAGGGACGAATTAATGGAAATTCATGCTCCTTCTGCAGACGGTTGAAACATTACTTACCAAATACAAGTAATCCTTATCTTTGTAAGAAAATTTCCTCAGGCTTCTAAATCAAAACAGAATTTATTTTAGTTTTCCCCTGCTTTCCATTCGTAGTACTAGATGAATTACGGAGATATCCTTTGTGGGTGAAATCAATACATTTTTCCATTTAAAACAGGACTTCTAAGACATACAGAACATTCGAGAAGAGTTACTGAGTTTCTAAAGAAAGACAAAGAGTCTATTCATTAAGGAAATGAGTAACTGGAATTGAAGGGTCTTTCACAGATTTTATCGTATTACACCAGAAAAAGTATCTGAAGAGATTGTGTCGAATAGGAAACAAAAACAGCTTTTTAGAAAATCAGATATCACTGGAGCGAAGAAAATCAGTCCATACGTAGGCTAAGAAAAGTAAACAAATCTTCCGCTTTCTAATGCTTTTGATATTTATACTAATACTTCGTTCGATGAAATGCAAAAGAAAACCGCAAAAGAAATTGAGTAATTTCTTTTCCGGGTATAGAAACGAACTATTGCAATGTATTTTGTGTGTGCATATCTAAAAATTATTTTTCTACTTACTATTTTCAAAATAGTTTTATTTTTATCCATAGAAATATTGTGTCAAGTTTGTCATAGATCAAGTGTTGCAGTAAGGAGTAAATTGAAGAATATTCAATATAATTCTTTGATATACGTATTTCATCTACGTATTTCATCTGCCTTTAATTTAATTTTTAAAACCTTGCAACGCTTGAAAATATTTTAACTTTATTTTTCGGATAGTGATAAGTAGGAAAAAAAGTGAACGAGATATAATTGTACGAATGTAACATAAGTGATAAATTGAAATGATAGTTTTTCTAAGAATATTTTGCAGAACATGAATGTTTATTAAAATCGCCCCATAGTTAGGAATGATGAACAAAAGAATAATCTATTCTTTTCAACCTGTTCTTTTAAAAGAATCGGAACAGTCGATTTTTAGTTTCCTTTCGAAATTGCTTTTGCTTTCATTTCCTCAAAGGGCAGAAAACAGTTATTTCCCATCAAAACGCTCCTCTTGTCCTTTTACCTCATAATTTCTTCATTGGTTCTTTTCGGACTGTTTTTATTTATTCGTTCTATTCCTGGTATAATTGGTTCATCAGTACTTTTTGCCTCATAATTTGTTTATTTGTTCATTTCTCCTCATAATTCTATAATCTGTAACAATAATTTCTTATAAATTTTTATCTGCTCTTTTTGCCTCATAGTTTGTTCATCTGTTCTTTCACCTCTAATATGTACCTATTTCTTCGTCTTATGATATTTTCAACTGTCGTCTTATAACTTTTCATCAGTTCTTTTTGTCTCATAATTTTACCATCTGATTTTTTTTTTTGGCTTCATAATTGGTTTATATGTTTTTTTTTTTTTTTAAATTTCATATTTTTTCTATACATTATCTCTTCTTATTCTGTTCATGCGTTCTTTAGAGAATTATATTTCTATTTTGCTCTGGCTGTGTGTGTGTGTGATGAACTAGAAGATTCGCGATTTTTATGAGATATTTAACACATCGAAAAGAGATCGTACTGTATGAGGAAATGAAGTAATTAATAACACATATATTATTTTATAAATATGAGTCTTTATATTTTGGTTTCAGATAAGAATTCTCGTGCTCTTCGTTTTTGTATCAAATCAGGTTCTTCGATGTTGAAAAGAAAGAAATTCTTAAAAAATATATATTGTAATAACTATTATACGTCATAAATAAAATTTATTTACATGATTTGTGTGGCATTATTTTAAATGAATTGCAATTTTATGTAATAAAAGGATTTATTTGTTTTATTACTTGAAATTTTGAAGGCAACACATTTTTTCTGCATGCCACGCCTTAACATGGCGAAGTTATAAGACTCCTTAAAATGCAATAAAATAACAACAATAAAAAAGCTGATTTGCTTTAAAATACAAAGTATCTTGTAATACTTAAAGTTCTATGCAAGCATTCTTTTAATTAAATTATGCGTTCACTTTTTTGGTGAGTAATAAAACCATCACAAAATATTTGTTTTCGTGAACCTTCTTTAAGAGCATTTTTATTCATATCTAATAGCATTGTGCACATTTCTATAGAATATTAAATAATGCACATTTGTTAGGGAGTTTGAGGAAAACTTGTATGTATTTTTTCAAATAAGAATTGAGACAGATGGCGTTAGTGTGACACGGCAACCCTGCGTCTCTTGACTGAGAATATATTGTTTCTTGTGAAATGTTTGGCAAACGATAACCTAACTTCTTTTCTTCTTAGTTAGCTTCTCTGTAAATGATTGTATATATTTTAATATCCAATAACTTGCATGTAAAGTTACTTTACTTATAAATAACTTGAATGAAGATGAAATGAAGGAAATAATCCAAAAGGATGATATAATTAATAAAGACAACCATTGAACCAACGAAAATAATCCCCGATATACACCTCGGCTGAACGTTATTAGAGTATAAGTGTTAAATGAGCAGTTGACTGTAAAGAAAACAAGTTAACCAAGAGCTCTTTTAAAAAGAACAAGAGCAGTAGAGAATTGTTCTCCTGAAAGAATTGTTTTTCCAATATCTATCTATAGTGTTAGGATAGACTACAGTTTCGAAAAAAATAAGACAATTCCATTCACTTCTGGCGTATATAATGTATACTTAATTAAAAAAAAACTGGATGAATTTATTATTTCTATTGATTAATTTTAGCAATGGCTATTATAAAAAAATGTACACTGCATTAAAACTTTTTCTCATGAATAATTGATGGAGCTTATTTTTCAGAAATCAAACAGCGTTGGAACTCCCAAAATGTTGTTTATTGAATCGCTGTTGATTTCAATGAATAAATTAACGGAGGCCCGGAAACACAGACTGTATCAATACATAAGAAATTATCCTACTCTAAAATAGAAAATGCGGTGTGGAGAGCGAGAGAACAGAAACAATTCTAAAGTGGATAGAAAACAAACATAGAGGAAACAAGAACATGAATTATTGATATGACTTACTATTGTCAGTTAATAGTGTTTGTAAGAAATAAAATATTATTTATTGAATAACAGTTGATTTTCTTGATTGAATTAAAGATCGAAAGACAAAACATAACAAAAGAATTCACCGGAAAGTAGAGAAAAAAAAAGCCCGAAAGAATAATAGCCCCCTCAAGAAGAGTGATGCTTTGATCAACAACTATTCGAGAAACTTCAAGTCTGTTATTAGCATAAGCCTCGATATGTTTTCGGGCAAATGAAAAAAACTCTACGGGGTGCATGTTTAAATAAGGTACTGTGTATCCTACGCATACGTGATTTCGGCATTAATTTAATTAAGAAAGCAGATTTGATGTGTCATTGCATATAATATCCTTATTTTTCTTCTTACTTATAGTTTATTGTAGTTTTTCCTCAGTTCCAATCGATGGAAATTTTTTTAAATCTTTTCCATTACTAAAGCACAGCAGAATATCTTTACTTGTTTTGTGGAATCGATAACGCTCAAAGTGCTATTTTTTTCATAATGTTCTTTCTCTTTCTCCGCTAATGAGCACGAAACTTTTTTCTAAAATGATCACTTTTTTCTTAAGAGAAAAATTTTTGGGAAACATCTTTTATTAAAATTTTTGGCGTTACTTCTTGATGAATGTTTTCAGTAGCTATTCTAAGTTGACTGTTCTCTCTCTCTCTCTTTTAACGTTAAATAATAGAACTTAAATGCGGAACACTTATGAATTCGAACATTTTCCAACGTTTGACTCATTTAAAATTTTATTGTTGTGTATATGTATACAAAACAAATAATATATAACACATCGATCAATAACTCCAAAGACTAACCCAGAGATGGCGCTCGTAGTAAACCAGTAACCAGGTCTTTCTAGAGTACGAACCTTTGCTTGAAACGTGTCAAAATTTTAAGTCGATCGGACCAGGAAAAAGGTTTTTTGAAGTGAAGTGAAAAAGGTTTTTTCCAAGTGGGTGCCGCGATTGCTTTCGATGGAACAAAAACAGCAACGAGTCGATGATTCAGAAAGCTGTTTATCGCTATTTACTCGCAACAAAAAAGATTTCTTGCGAAAAAAAAAAATAAAAAGATTTGGAAAAGCGTTGGAACGATTGTATCACCCTAAAAGGTGATTAAAAAAAGGTGTTATGTTGATGAATAAAAAAAAATTTTGCAAAAAAAATGTTTTCAATTTTAGACTCGGGAGTTATTGATCGATGTGTTATATATATATATATATATATATTTAAAATAAGCATAAGTCAGGTTTTAGTGCCGTAATGAAGTATGCGTATATATTAATTTATCTCTTCCACTCACCCCTTTCATTTTGCATTCTCGAATGTAATATGTTTATTTTAACTAATAAAATGATTCCGCAGTTAGTTGGACGCACATACATAAAAATGTTTTTTTTTTTTTATCGAAGTTATAAGAACTACTGAGCATGGAATCACAATTATTTAATCCAATTATTCGAAACAGTGGTAATATATAAATTGAGGTGTTATGATATAATGGTGAGGTGAATAGTAGGAATTGTGGTAGAGAAGATGGTAGAACGAAAGAGAAGGGGAACCATAGAAGATGATTACGAGGAAGAACCTGCAACCGTAATAATACAGTTGGACCCCTGTGTGTGTGTAATAGGATCCTAGGGGAGATAATGGGCAACATTTAAGTAGTACTTATTATTATTTAGATGCAATAAAATGTTTGTGGAAACGTTATTGTAAAAACAGGCTTCACATGCAAAAAATAATCGAATGAAATTTTAAATAATAAAAAATTTTCAATAAAAATGAATTGATTATTGATTTTTGTAAAACACTTCAATTTTTGCTATATGAGTTAGAATGGCTTTCTCCAGTAGATATAGATACATAATCAACATCTGGAAATTGAGTGTTTTAATATGATATCTCTATTTCTACACAGAGTATTAAATTTTATAACACTTCTCATTTATGTAAGAATCTATTTATTTTATCTGCTAAAAATTATGTGTCATATTTTGCAAACCATACCATTATGATAAAAAGATTTTGCATTTTACATCTTAAATGAAAATATTGAGTATTTTAGAAATTTTTTGAAAAATTATGAAAGACACATTTTAAAAAATACGAGCCTGTGTGATTGAAAATTAATGCCTCTATGGACCTAATCATTTCCTTTGTTGCCCATTTTTACAATTATCATTGCGACTGAAAGATACACGTATTCTCTATGTAATTCATTATTTATTTTTCAACTTGTCACCAACAGCCCTCATGTTGGCTCTAAGTACGACGTTAATAAAACAATCATTCACAATCAAATCAAATTAATGTTCACCATAGTATACATCCTTTTCCCGTGTACCTGAGAAATTTAATGGCAGCTTTCAACTGGAAGTCTCTTAATTTGGTCTTTCTCCCCCTAGGAACAGGTGAAATTTAAAATTACGTCTTTCAAAATCATCTCTATTTGGGTCGCTGTCTTCTTCGGTTCTCCGCACATTAATGACACCTGAGAATAAAGAAAACCAAAATACTACATAGAGGACACATTAAGCTCTTATATACAATAATAATTGTGAAATGAGGTGAGAAATAAAAAGTTCTGGCCATGGAGGCATTATTTTTCAATCAGTTCATGTATACTTACTATTTCTATTTAAACTTATCTGCTGAAACTTTAGCGTTCTAATATCTATTCCTGCTGCGTAATGTTAAGATATATCTCCTTACATATTAAATGCAAAAATTGCGTATTTATGGAATATTTTCGATCTCATAAAGGTGTAGTGTAATAAATAGATGCATGAGTCACAACGTCACGAATTTACCTACGGAAACGTGATTTTGGCATTAAGTTGATTTGTGGTCGTTACTTGTAGTTTCTTTTAATGTTCTTTGAAGATTTTCCTTCCCGCAACGCCAATAGATAAATATTTTTTTAATGAGAATAAAAATGTCGCTTTTTATACGGTGGAATCAATATAGCTCAAAGTATGATATTGTTTCTTTTGTAATGTTCTTTCTCTTTCTTATGCTAAAGGGCAAGAAAATTCTCTCTATTTATCTCTTTACCGAAAGATGAAATTTTTGTTTTTTAGATGTGAAAAAGCATAGAACTCTTTCTTCGAATGATGTATTTTTTGGAAGGTGAAGTCTTATGAAATAGTTTTTAGTTACTTGATATGATTTTTTTCTAATAATGAGAGTCTATGATTCCTACTTTTAGCTTTTTAAATAGAGAAATTAGCTGCATTTAATAGTCTACACCAGTGATCGGTAACGGAATTTGATTCGCACGGTTTTTACTTTATATTTAATCACATGCAAATTGCGCGACACCTGTATGTATTAAACTTTCTTAAAGAAAATACTGCAGTAAGGATAATATCAGAGAGTCTTTTAAGTAAGTATGGTTTTGATATTCTGAAAATATTAAGTACAGTTTTTTTACTGTTTTATTTTTATAAGAGACAAAACATGTGACTTAACCTACTATTCAACATAATTACCTCCAATATTGAGGCACGTATCATATCGTACAATCAACTTCTCTACTCCATCATCACAAAAATATGCCACCTGATGGCTAACCACTACACCACGGCCATTTTGTCATCGTCTTCGTCAAGGCGCTGACCACTTGAATTTTTATTTCACGTAGAGGAACAAGTGACAGTCATTAGAAGGAAGATGATGGATATACTGATGCCGACAGCAAAATCCTTTTATTCCCAGTTGTATGAAGCAAAGAGATCTCGCGTTCGACGAGTCATGTGTGGACAGTGATTTTCGTGCAGCAAAACAACCGCTTTACAGAGCACGTCCCACCTTTTTGTTTTGGATCGTACGACGCAGTTTAGTTAAAGTGTCACGATATATTTCGGAATTTATTGTGTCACTCCGAGGCAAAAACTCTGCGAACGACACATCTTGATTATTCCCAAACACAGTACACATTATTTTGTGTGCCGAAGTTGTTTGTTTGAGTTTCAATTTTTAGGGAGATGTTGAATGACTCGAATTCCTAATTTTGAGTTCTTTTATCCGTTTTTCTTAAGTTTAATTCCCTTATAAAGTTTTCTTCATGCACTTCATGGTGAATTTTTTCAGTTTTCACTCCTTTTGCTTGCAGAAAACGAACAACAGTGTGTATTTCACAATCAGAGGTATTTTCAATTGTCTAAGGTATTTTAACTGCGCACATACAAACATAAACATGGACGAATGCTTAAGTGCTTGCGTCTAAAATTAACCAATAGATATAGATACTCAGTACATCGGCGTGGAATGGAGACAATAGTGCTGCAGCTGCTATACTTTAAAATGGTACTTCTTAAAATCATACCTTGCATAATTATTCGAATAAAATACGATAATATTGTACATTTGTAACAGTATTCTCATTCATATGAGTTAATTCACTGAATTTTGCGAACATTCTAATTCATATTGATTGACATATTCTTCATTAACGTTGCAATAAAAAATAATATGAGAGCTTCGGGTAACTGAAATCGTTATTATGAGCGAAAGTCAAAACAACGCATGAGATGGCATCTCATTCACTAGAATTCTATACCAAGCCACAGCGAAGGCCCCGAGTCCCAACAAATTAAACGTGCACCAATTGCACTACATGAAGAATCGTATGAGGTTCATAAATAGGCATTGAGAAAGAGTTCAGAATCATTTTGAATTCAAAATGTTTTTTAAAAAAATAACGTTCGGTTTATTTAAAGTTTTTTTTTGATTAAAGAGAACTTAACATGAAATATATAGGATTAAATAAAATCTCTAGGTGGAAACCAAAATAAAAACGTTTCTTGGTGATGCCAGAAGCTATTTCGAATGCTTTTTGTGTTCCTCTTATTTTGAGATTGTTAAAGTATTGTTTCCTATTATTGTAAAATCTCGTATATATTGTAAAATCTCGTTTCGATTCCGTAGCAATAGATAATATTTTTTAAATAACAGATGAGAATCATTTAATGTAAGAAAGAGTTTACACACATATGATAGACGTAAAAGTCATCTAATAAGTTATGGGGCAGAAATCGGAACAACGTATAGGTTTGAAATCCTCTCTTAAAAAGACGAAATGTTTCACTTTATTTCCCAACAGTTGCTTTTATTCATGACCTAACATTAAGAATCTCTTGCCAAATTTGCTCGTGCAATGAATAAAATTCAATATCCTCGTAGACGGGAAGTAAAATATATATCATCATTCGTTTCAAGTTCATTTATTTAGTACAACTGACAAATCATCACAATAAATGTATTGAGAACAAGAATAAAAGAAATATTTAACACAAGTTTTATGACATTTAATCATTACGAAATTTTTCATCAAAAGAAATGAAGAATTATGCTTTTCGGCTGTAAGAAAAATTACGAGGTGGTCCAAAAAGTATCCGTGTTTTGAGTGGAAATGGAGTTAATCATTGAAGTATTGCACATTGATCGTTTTTCCTTTTTCTAAAAAGTCCTCGAGTGAGACACCCTTTGTTTCCTAAAAAATAGTCGCCATATCTTTTCCTGCGATTTCAGACTTCTTTAGCGAATTTACTGGAAGCAGCCCAGTGATGCATCCAGTTATCTTAGACGGCGAGAAATAATAAGGCTCAATCAAATTTTAAACTCGGCAGCAAATGCATGCCACACACAAAACAAAATTAATCTGTGAGCTACCGTCAAAAATACTATATATAGGATGTCTACATATTGAGACGCCTTGCAACACTAGATGGCACCACGAACTGGAGCTCTACTTTGTGACCTCTTTCCGAGGGGTCTACACAAGAACCGGCAGATGGAAGGGTGCAGCCAACATGGAAAGACGTGCGATCTTATAGCTCTTTAATATGTATAACCAATAGTTCTGTTTTAACTTTGTAAATACT
Organism: Nephila pilipes; assembly: GCA_019974015.1. Classification (NCBI taxonomy): domain Eukaryota; kingdom Metazoa; phylum Arthropoda; class Arachnida; order Araneae; family Nephilidae; genus Nephila; species Nephila pilipes. Next base: position 7,034 of record BMAW01042636.1, on the reverse strand, counting down.
GTACAGTAACATACGGTTTAATTGAATGTCAGTTTCTAAAAATCCGCTTTGTTTTTGAATCCAGAAAAACCCTTAGACATCTTTAATACGAGTATGTACCCCATTTCTGTAGTTAGGATTCTATATATATATATGACATATCTTGGAAAGTTTTTATTGAGGCCATTATTCAGCAAAATAAGGCAGTCGTTATAAATAATCAATGTTTGATTTTATTTAAAGATTCTAAGAATGTGCGAGGCTCACACAACAAGCATCAGCAGAAAAAGAGAGCATTAGATGAAATTAAACGCTTTCATACCGGAGAGGAAAAATAGTTTGGTTTGACTTTATCAACGTTGCACTAGAAGCAACACGAGCGTTATCGGCGTCAAAACTCGTAATTATGAACCTCGGTCGTCAAGTGACGAGGATAGCATCTGAGCTAGCACCTCCCACTCCGAAATTCCATACTATGAGAACGAAAATCTTTGAGCCACAGCAAATGTAACGAACATCAGCTGCGGCTACACGGCAGGTCTTTAGCCACATCAAGGCTCGAATGTACGACTCCACGAAAACTGCAGGTCGCGAGTCCGCTGCTTTGATCACTAGGCAAACGCGGTTAAAAAAAATGATGGGAATGAGTAGTTATTTATTCATTTTGCATTTATGTTTATTTTTATTCTTTACCGTTTAAAGGTATTTTGAGCAAAATCCTCCAAACTAGTCATCGATAAGGTATTACCATTATCTATCAATGAGTTAATCTTCAAATTACTGAAATAAACTTTTCGAAACAAATTTGCTTTTTTAACAATATTGAGAGATGGCTCATAATCATTGGGTTTCGTTTCCATATTGTACTAAGGGAGTTCCTTCTTTCGTTAAGTATGGGCTTCACGAAACCGAGGGACCCCAGTGATTTGTTCTTTCATGTAGAATTTATGGTCTTTATAAACACGAGTGACGCACCCTCGTAATGAACCTAGCTTTCATTCTTTATTTTCATCCCTCCCTCTTGTCGACCAACTTTTCCTTTTTCCTATTTTTCAATTATCTAGACCTCAATTATACATTGTTTTGCGCAGGATAGCTACATCTGTCTGTTGCGCCATTAATATCGACCGTCATTCATTTATTCGTTCCCATATTTATTTTCATACACTGAAGATGTCTTCTGCCCAATGTCTTGATACCTGAAACATTTTCAACTCTTATTCTTATTTTTCCAAAATTTAGATAAATGTTCTTCACCTCCACAGTTGAAAATAAGATATTTAGTATTGTGATCATAATTATTTAAGGGTTTATATTTCACAAAATTGTCAGATTTTCATTTTATTTCATTAAAATTACATTTTTCATAAAATCATTTTCATAATTCAATAAAAAATTTCTCAAAATTAGCGTAAATATTTGCAACGAGGCAAAACTAATTACTTTCATCATTATCATCGATACCTCTTTTAATACACTGTTTTAATGCGGCATCAACAATGTTTCCACAATTATCCAACACTCATTTTTAAATATACTACTGGCTATTAAAATTGCAACACCGTGAAGGAAAGCAAATTTTTAAAAAAAATGATGTTTATTGTACATAAACAGTACAGCATAAAGACAAAATGATTAAATTTGCAAGCAATTTGGGTGTTTATATGAGTACCAAAAAAGTAAAAACAGTTGCCTTACTTGGCAGCTAAAACGGCTCTTACCCGGTAAGGACAGAAGTGGGCAACTCATTCCATGCTGCTTCAAGCTCATGCCACTCTTCCTCAACCGTATTAGCTGGAGAGGGGTGGTGGGCAAATCTCTCTGCAACCCATAACCAGATGTTTCAATGGATGATAGATCTGGAGACCTTGCAGGTCAGGCCAACTATTGAATACCTTGTGTGCAGAGAAAGGTCAGAACACGAATTGCAACATGTAGTCTCGCCTTATCTTGTTGGAAGATGACATTTGGCAGGCCTCAAAGACAGGACATAACTAATGTACGTAAGATATCAAAAATGTATCGATCTGCATTCAAATTTTAATCGGTCCGAACTATAGATATGCTTGCCGTGTACTCAATGGCGGCCTAAGCCATCCGACAGGGTGCAGAACCTCTATATCAATATTAAATGCGAGCAGACGACGAGTGGTGTCCTCAGAGCCTCCAGAAACATATATGGCAATCAGAATTCTGCATGCAGAACCGAGACTCGTCTGAATGGACGGCATTGTGCCACTCCTGTATCCAGCTTTATCGATCAGCGCATCAGAGTGGTTGTCTTCCCGTATGCTACATTGTCAAGGGAAGCCGAATTAATGGTCACCGTGCTGACAGTCTATGCTGCTGCAAACGTCGTCGTACCGTACGAACGGATTATAGGTGTGTTGCAAACATACCAATTTCCTAACAAGTGATCCGTGATGTGGTTGTACGGTTTTGTAGACTCACAATAAGTTTGTCCTCTCGGATGTTAATCATAGAATGATGTATAGATCCTCCATGCCGTTCAATATGACTTTCAGCAACTCATTGATTCCAAACTTGCATAACTGTGGTTGGATTTCAACCAGTGCTATATGACAGAACGATAATTCACACACTTGACAAGCAATGATCATGCCTCTATCAAATTCCGACATTTGTTGGTAAGCATTTCTTCTTATTTGAGACATAACACAATATTCTTAGCAAATTCCGACCCTTCAAAGCGCTTTCCAATTGAGAATTCCAATACAAAACTTTTCTTTTATACAGTGCTTCAGAGGTTTTTATCTTCTGCGTCATCTAAATGCACTAAAGCACTAGTCATATGCATATCCCAATCTATTCTTCTATTTAAGTGATTTTAACGTTCGTTCGATCATCCTTTCTAAGTGTTGTAATTTTAATGTCTAGCTGTGTAATAGCCCTTTATAGGCTCAAATTCTTTCATTTTATATTTGATTAATATACAACCTTCAATTATTCAATCAACACTTCATTCAGCTTCTTTTATGACGTAAAATTCAATTAACTTTTAAAAATAATGTAGCATCAGCATCAAACTATCACGATCGCTTAGCAAAAATAAATAGTTGAATGTCAGACGAATTAAACATTTTAGCAACACATTCGAATTGCTCAAACTGAACAGAAATGTGCCATTAAATTGAGAAAAAAACACTTTCAATATCAGAGGAGCTTTTAGAAACGTTTGGAATTTGATTTACGATTTAATGCCTCTCCTCTGATAGTTTTGCTGACTTGTTAATGTATTCGCTTTGCATCAACGAATCTTGCTCTGACTTTTTCCTTTCGCTTCTCATACGGACTGAACCGAATTTTCACTTGGACAGAGCAAAACTAATATCATTCAGCAAAGCTAATTTTCGCTCGCTTATTTCAATTTTGGTACCTTGGATTACAATATTCAGAATGTTACAGATAGTAATTAATTCATTTATTGAAAAAGTATCTGCAATAGTTTTACTCGTAACTTATGATATAAAGTTGGAGTTATTTACTGTGAAATTGAAACTAGTAAAGTTTAGGATTCTTTTCCTATTTTAGTATTACTATCTAGAACAAAAATAGGTTTATATAAAATTTTCATGAATAAAATTTTTGCGTGATGAATAAAATATTTATTTTTAATTTCCTCAGATCCTTCAGTGCATAGCACGTCTTGTGGTAACCTATATTTTTCAATTAACAACATTAGAATAAAGCTGACGAACATATATATTTCACGAGATTCAGTTAGAGAATTGTATGCTTTTAGAGTACACAAAATATAGATTGCTAAATTTCTCCAATATATAAATCAGATCGCTGTTCTAATTCGTAAATCCAAATTCAGATTTTTTTTAACCAAAATTTTTGCATACCAAAACTGATATTTTTGGAAATCCTATATTATTATTTGCAATGACCAAAAATACGAAAATATTTAGAGGATAACAAATATTTAACTAAGACGTTTTGAATAAAACATTTACAAACAAAAAGAAAGTTCAAGATTAGTCCACATACCAATTTCTACGTAATTCTGTTCTCGTCACTTTACTCTTTAACTCGCCAGATTGTATACTTGCATAACGTAGCTGTGACGCCTTCTACAGTAATGTAATATCAGCTACATATTCAATATATATATATATATATATATACGGCACAAACATTTAACGATTGATTCAAATGCAACACGACACTAATGCTCCAGTACACTTGCGCTTAACAGAGTACATCTTTCACAAGTTTTTAGGAGAAACCAATTCTTCAATCCTTCCGCTATGACCTGATTGTCAAGAGACAATGAATCTTTCTCCCTCTTGCACTGCACTATTCCGTAATAAGCGCCTCAGAGCGTCAACTGGGAATTCTCCATATCTCTTGCGTAACCTGTCTAATAAATGCCTACATTGCTGCTATAGTAAATAATGCGAAATATTAAAAATTAAAAAAAAATGAATAATTATATAAATCCCTGAGAGTTCATAAGAATCTTTCTTTTAAATTAATTTTCAGTCCAAGGCTTATTAAGGCCACGATATACAGATGATGATGACATGCCTCGTAACTCATGTATCCAATTATGGCTTTATTGGCCTTAAACCTTGCTCGGTAAGATCTCTAGCCTTCATCTGAACTGGAATTATCTTCCATACATAACCTTTAAGGCACTTCTAAGAAAAAGTTCGATGACTTCACGTTCTTCAATCGGAAGAGAATAGACGCAGAGATTTAATTCAACCATCCTTCATGAGAACTTTGTGACAGGTATTTACCTTTCCTCTTCTTTGTCTTCACATCTGTTCCAAGTTTTCTACGATTTTTTCCACATCCGTTATTATTATCACCTCAGCACCACAAGAGAGTGAAACCTTCTCCTCTGCTACAAAGCACTGAACACCGTCTGGAAATTTCTGCTCTTACGAACGTACGCACACACAAAGTACCCCCATATATAAACTGCTGTTTGTAGAAAATGCAACACCATGAAGGAATCATCAGAATCAAATGAAATTCGCAGCAAATGTCAATTATAGGATATTATGCAAATTAATAAAGTTTCAGAGCCATCGCGCGTGCGCGGCGAGCGCAGCGCCCTCTGAATTGATGCTGAAAGCGTATAAATAAAGTGCTGTAGCGGGACGTTGAAAAAAGTCTATGATTATTTGTTAGTGGCAAACGTTTAGTGAGACCTGAGTATGCCTCCACGACGGAAGAATAAGAAATTCAAGCAACTTACGGAGTTTGAACGAGGGAGGATAATCGGCCTTCGAGAAGGAGGATTTTCCTATCGCGCAATAGCAGCTCGTATGCAGCGGAACAGTTCCACAGTGATGCGAGTTTGGAAGCAGTGGACCGACGAGCACCGAACAACTCGAAAAACAGGCACTGGACGACAGAAGGTGACGTCAGAGCGCGATGATCGACACCTGCTCCGCATGGCGGTGAATGATCGCACAGCTTCCTCCAGGCAGCTGGCAGCACGTTGGTCTACTGCTACAGGTGTACAATTGTCGGCTTCGTCAATTCGTCGTCGTCTGCTGCGCCGTGGATTGCGTGCAAGGGTGCCTTTATACAGGATTCCCCTCACGGCGAATCATCGACGGCTGCGTCGGCAGTGGGCTCTTGAGCACAGAGACAGGCGAGCTGATTGGCACCAAGTTGTCTTTTCAGATGAATCACGCTTCAATTTGTGGACCCATGATGGCCGTGTTCGTGTTAGACGTTATGCCGGTCAACGCTGCCTTCCTGAGTGTATTATTGAACGACATAGTGGTCGAACACCCGGAGTTATGGTCTGGGGTGCGATTTCGTATCATGGACGATCCAATTTGATACGAATTGAGGGTAATCTCAATAGCAACAGGTACGTCCGTGAAGTGCTACAGCCCGAAGTCGTTCCTTTCCTTCAAGGCATCCCTGGAGCTATCTTTCATCAGGATAATGCACGCCCACATGTTGCGCGGACTGTTCGAGACTTCTGTTCAGCACAACGCATGCAACTTCTTCCTTGGCCTGCTTATTCACCGGATATGTCGCCTATTGAGCACGTGTGGGATATGGTTGGTCGGCGTCTCGCTCGTGATCCGCGTCCTGCAGTTTCCAAAGACGAACTTTGGTTGCGCATACAAGCGATATGGAATTCTCTTCCTCAAGCAGATATTCAACATCTGTTTCACTCCATGCCACGTCGTATAGCAGCACTTATTGCAGCGCATGGTGGCTGCACCAAATACTGATTTCGGACGCTTAATTTGTTTCTTTTGTTTTGAAAATTTCATCATTTATTTGTATCAGTACAAGTCGTTTCTGCATTAAATTTCATTTGATTCTGATGATTCTTTCATGGTGTTGCATTTTCTACAAACAGCAGTATATATATATATATATATATATATATGATTCCCTTTTAATTTAATATTCTAATTTTTTCTGTACTTTAAAAATATAATAGTGGGAAGCTCAGCTTATTTTCATTCACGTGTAAATCAAAATCGTTTTATCAAATTTAGTTAATCACGTGCTCATGAATTTGCAAAAACTGGAATCTTCTCATGATCTAAATTAATATGGGTATTTCAATTTTCAAATTTCCTCTTTTATGCAATACCTAACGTTCCCCAAATCTTAATACCAACTCATCTGATTAAATCCTTGCATTTAAATCTCAAACAAGGAAAATTTCTGCCTCTTCTGATTTAGGTATGGAAGCGAGTGGACGGATATTGCGTTACGTCCAACGATATCTTAATGTAATACCTTCTCTATCGTATTATATTAATAAAATCATAAAGTTCTAAAATACTTACAGTTTCTGAAGTTATATAATTGAAATTAATTTTAATAATTAATTTCATTAAATTATCTATCCATCCATCCATCTTGTACTTTTTCCGGTTGTTTTAGCATTTGAATGAATTTAATGTAATTATTAATGTTTTTGATGTATACAGATCGATTAAAATTTGTAGTTTGATCAAAAAGTAACTGCTTTTGACAACAGATGAAATTGCTAAGTCAAGTGTTTAATAGCATTGTGTATATTTTGGCAGGAGTACAAA
>BMAW01042634.1:0-13120 GCA_019974015.1 Nephila pilipes | reverse complement strand
TCTTCCTCCTTTCATCATTAAAGTTTTTTAATGTTTGCTTCTTAGCAGCTAAGAAATAAAATAAAGTACGAAAATTAGTTATTTAGATTGCATCACTATCTCATTCTAAACTATTATGCATGAGATAATATATTATTCTATAAATAAAAAATAAATTTAAACCTCTTATATGAAATAATTACTAAAACTAGAATGTATATACAAAACTTTAAAAAAGATGAAAATTTTGATTCTTACCATCATATTTCATTCAATAAATTCATTATTCATTTTCTTATTCACGTTCATGAAATCAAATGCTTAGGCTCAAACAGTGATAATTACCGAAAAAAAAGGTGCACCATAAAGAAATTAAAACTAAAATTTGTTCCTGATTTTCAAGGCGCATAAAAAGAACATAGGACCATATGAGAAGAATTAAAGAATAATGTCGCAGACGTTTCACTCTTGTGACAATTGAAATTTCATGAAAATGCAATTAATCTATGTTTATTTAAAAATATGCATTCCACTGACATAATGCATTCATTTTATCGTTACCACTTCTAAAATTGTAAAAGAAAAGTTTTTTCGAAAAATCATATTGATATAGTATATTATCAACATTTGATATTTTAATGTGACACTTGAGAGTCTGCTTCCGATAGATTTTGTCTTAATATTATATAGATGGGTAAATATGAAAATAATGTAAATTGTTTTCTATTTTTAATTCATACATCACATATCCACAAATATTAATCAATGATGAATCACATTTAAATAGCAAATGCAGATTTCAAAATAAAGTATCACAATCATATGGCTCAATTATTAACTAAACAAGCTTTAATCACAAAACCCTAATCTTGTAAAATTTTTTTAATGTCCCAGATTTCAAATGATGATACATATGGACTTATTCATAAATACAAAGAAATGAATTCTAAGTTTTCTAAAAGTGTATCCGAAAAATCTATTTTGTTTTTGATCATTTTATGCATTTTCAATATGATAGAGAATTTTCCGTACGCCGCTGAAAAATGCATGATTAATGCAATGCGCGACAAGTTCAGCCAGACGATAACGAGCAGTGATTAGTAGAAACAATCAAAATTCACTGTCAGCATGTTTTCTTTTCCTTAAGTTGTGTTGATTGATGGAATGTGAAACATTAGGCTTTTCCACAAGTCTAGCCAACTTATTTTCTGTATTTCCGAATTCTTCAGCTGAAATATTTCTTAGCAATGCTTTTTTAAATCAATTTCTATATTTATGGGTAACAATCAAAAAATTGTTTGATTGAATTATAAATTCTACTATCAAGATAAAAAATATTTACATCTCATTTGGAAATTTATATTAGTCTATCTTTAAACAAAGTATGTTTATGAATTCAGCAAAATTCTGTAGGATAATATAAAATATATTTGTATCTATTCAGAGGTAAATAGTTCCATAATATTAATACATAATTTATAATAAATTCTGTATGATTTAATAAGGTTACGTTAGCCTTTATGTACTCAACTCTTTAAAATATAAAATTTTTTTTAACAAATTTTAGAATTATAGACTACATTGAGTTGAGCATGCCTTTCAGTGCAACATTTAATTTTAAATAATGCTTAATTGGTGATTTTATATTGACTAATAACTCAGTGCTAAAATTTTTAAGCTATAAAATAAAATACCAACTAAGAACCGAGGTATTGATCGATTTGCTTTCATGAGGATAAATGGTAACTAAAACTATCTTCGAAAACTAGCACACATATATGTATTTATATGTATATAAGCTGAAAATTAAGTGAAAATAAACGATGTACATTATAATTAGAAATAAATTTAGAAATCAAATCCAAATCAAAAAAATAAAAAAATATAAAAATATGTAGTATTATTTTTTATACTATTTTAAGAAAATTATATTATTATAAGAAAACCTTTATTATGCCTATAAAAGTAAAATTATATTTACTTAGTTATTTTAAATATATACGTAAAACATCGTAAAGAATAATGAATAAAATAAAATTGAAATTTGGCTATATAAGAGATTATTATATATTATGAGATAAATTTCTAAAAAATCACTAACAAGACGAAAAAAAATACTGAGATATCAACTAAAGAGACAGCCATAAAACGCCAGAAAATTCAAATTTTTTTTAGAAACATTTTTAGAAAAAATGATAATAAATAAAAAAATAATTAAGGAAAATAAACTCTGAACGCCAAACATAAAAAATATAAAAAATTTAAAGTTTTAAAAAAAAGGATATAATCATTCTAATTTATAATATTCAAAATCAATCTGTTTAATATATTTTTATATTTCAAATTCAACTTTTAAAAACTATGTCTGAGCTATATATATATATATATATATATAAAATTAGAATATGGATACATATATGCACAAAACACTTTTAGGTTTATAAATGTCATAAATGTCATTGTTTATTTTCATCTGCGTCAATGTCACAAAATCTCATTACCTATTTTTTATTTTTTATTTAGCTATAATTCTCAGATTTTCTTTCTTTTCTTTAGAGTTTATATTGAGGATTTATATTTCTTTATAATAGTTTTGTTTTGGTATAATCTAGTTTTGGTCTTTTAGTTTTACGATTTTTTAATAGGACTTTATGTTAATTTTAGTGTTGTGCTAGTCAATTTTAGTCATCACTTTTAATGTACGTTTAAATCTTACTGAATCTGACTTAGTCACTTTTTTTTAATGTACGTTTAAAAGTACTTTTACTTTTTTGTTGTACTTTTTATGCTTTTTGTGCAAATTCAAAATGCTTTAGATGTATGATTTATTCATTTTTGTAAAATTAAATAAAATAGGATTATTTTGTTTGATAATTTTAATACTTTTTAATGGATTATGTGTATTTGGGAAAGTTTAGTTTTAAATAACTGAGCCTTAAAGTATTTATTTTACTTAACTTATGTTCAGTTATGTATATGTGCTTTTCAGTTATATATGATTATGCAAAATCGTCAAAAATTCTATCATTACTCTATTATGTATTTTAGTTTTGTTAATTTATAGCGAATTAAAATACTTGCGTGTTACATCATGTTTTATTATGAATTTGGGTGTTTTTTGTTATTCTTTTAAATTCAAAGAATTTGTTTATTTGATTTCTTGATATTAGATATAGCTTTATTGCCTTTTCGTTCATTAGATATTGGCTTTTCTTTGTAATGTTTGGAGAAATTAATTAAGAAACCATCGTATTTTTTTTATAATTTTAGTTTTTCTACATTAGTATGTTTTATGTTTAATTATTGAAACAATATTTCAGTATGAGTTGCCTCATATTAGATTTATAAACTTTTTTTTACTATAATTTAATTATTCCAGAATAGCTGGAGGATTGTTTAAAAGGAGTGAATGATATTGAATTTGTTGTTAAAATATTACAATAGTGGTAATTGGATTGTTTATTAACGTCACATTTTAGAACAGCACGATAAAGTGGCCTTGAGCATAAATGATTTTGAACCTCATTCAGTGATCAGGATGACATCTGGAGCCGGCCTTTCTCTTTCAAACTTCCCCACAACGTATGACCTTGGTACCTGGAACAGATTTAACGTGGTCACGGCGAATTTTAGTGACCTTATCAGGATCGAACCCACAACCCGATAAGATATGGCAGCGGCCGTAAGGTCAGCGACGATGACCGATGATCCACCGCCGGACACATTGCAATAAGGAATTGAGTAAAGATGCTAGTTAGAGGCTATATGGGTGGCGGATTACTATGTGTAATCATGGAATGACAGGTAACTATGATTTAAGTCATAAGTTAGCTAAGAGTAGTTTTTAATCTGTGAAGATGTTAGTTAAACTTTACTTTTCTTAAAATTAGATTTTTTTGTGGATGCTTTACAAATGTTGTTCATCTTAGCTGTCAAGAAAGCCGAGATTTGGCTGAAGTGACTTGTTAAGATAGTTGCACAGAGGATTTGGTTAAATTAAGATAAGTTAAAACAGACCAATGCTTATTTTAATAAATTTTAGTGTTGTATAAAATCAACAAAATGAAGCACAAAAACCGAGAATGGAGTTATTACCAATTTGGTTTTAGGATATTTTGTCTGAACTTGTTTCCAATTTCGCTGTTAAATCATCATTTTGTCTAGGGGAACGTTCACAGATAATATCATTATAAGAAAAATGAAGAGGCAGCATAAGGAGAGATTTTACAATTTTCATCTAAAATTGTAAATTAAAACTCTATCAGATATTTAGCACTAAAATAGGGCTCTGAAAGAGTAGTGCTGCTGACAACTCCTATACGAGTCTTAATGTAACATGTATTTTTAAATAAAAGTAGATTCAAGTTCTCAAACAAAATGACAATAAAGAACATTTAATGGACTTATAATTTTAATGCTGAATGTTTAAAAGCCGTAAAAGCTGCCGCCGTAGCCGCCGCTCTTCTCCGCTACCGTTGCAAACATGCTAGCCGCTTGCCTGCCGCCGCCAAACCTTGGCTAAAACTGCCAAAACGCAAGTATTGTACCGGTACCATTTAAAACAAAAGCCTGTACCGCTTAGCCGTACGTACGCTTGCCGTACGGCAGCTGGCGCCGTATGAACAAACTTTCGTTATAACTTTTGCAGTAATAACTATACTAAACAAAAATAATCAAGACTATAATAGTATTTTTTAAATAATTTGATTGTAAAATGTAATTTACCTATACAATATGGGAATATAAATATTGTATTGATTTAATAAAATTTCATGCCAACAACTTTTAAAAATAAATACAACTTTCATTTTATTAGTTAATTTATTGTATTTTTTAATCACAAAAATATACTAAAATTTTCCATATTATTATTATGTCAAGAAAATAAAGTATTATATAGTGTGCTCCGTGTTTGAATTTAAAACTCTTCTAGAATTTTTAATTAGAATCATTTTTCTTTTTTGCTCAATAGTTTGCTTTTATTCAACAAAATTTATTCAACATTAGAACTAACTCCATAAAATCTTCAAAAAGGAAGCCTGATCGTTATAAGGAAATTCAAAAAATGTTTACTAGACGGTTTATGTTCTACTAATCCGACGTGCATCAGTTCAATTTTCATTTCACAAACTAAGAACACAAATAGTCTCTGTTACAGAAACCTTTTTAAAATACATCATTTGCATCTCTGCTTATAAATCTGTTCACAGATAAATCGTAAATGATGTAAAGTAAAATGAAACTTTGAAATAGTTCCGTTAAATATAGAATCGCCCTCTCTATATGCTACTTTCTTCAGTTCTCATGGTTTGTTAATGTACATTAAATTTGATTTCAATGAACTTTTTAAAGTTCTACAAAGGTATAGGGGAGATGAAATTCTAAATATAATTATTTAAAATATATAATTTTCTTGTGTGCAAATGCATTTTCTCTCTCTCTCTCTCTCACACACACGCACTTTTTTACACACACACACACACACACACACACACACACACACACACACACACACACACACACACACACACACACACACACACACACATGCCTAAAGAAGTTTTAGATTACTGATTTGTTTGAAATAAAATTTGTAGCAAATTTCTTTATACTTTTATGCATTAAACATGAACTTCTGTTCAGTAAAATTAATTTAATTATGATTTTAGATAGGTTTGAACGTTCGATGTGTAATTTTTCAAAGCACGCTTAAATATAATACGCAGAATATACGATGCACACTTATGATATTAGAGACTAAAGAGGTTTGAAGGTAATTTGATCAAACACTAACAATTGAAATGATAAAAAGACTTACATCTTACCAGAAAATGAAATTAATTATTCATAACTCTTGTTAAAAAATGAAGATGAATTTTTCGTCTTTTACTCATAGAAAGGTATTTTGAACTTATATTAAATTTGATCAAGTATTCTTCAATTATATTTAAGGTTTGTATATAAGCCTTTAAGAATATCAATGAGTTATAGAAGCTTGATACAAATTCTGAAAATTGAACTTACGATTCCGGTTATATATATATATATCATATTACTTTTCAGTTCCAATACTTCTATTTGTTCTGGAGGCTTACAAAAATACTTAATGACATTTGTTAACTAAAATAAGTTTTGGTAGCCAAATTTTACATATGTTTATCAAATAATTCACATTTTTTAATTGTATAAATAATAATTACAAAAGTGACAGCAATTTCAATATTTTCTAATTGTCCTTTCATTTAAATTTTAAAGATTCCTACCCCTTGATTGTTGGAATAAGAAAATAAATGCAAAACTTTGAATCACATTTTTCAAACTCATTATTTGTAAATCATTTATCAAATAAAATCATGTTTACAAAATGCACTGAAAATGAAATTTATGATGAATACAAAATGAGATAAAAATTTAATACCTATATATAAAACTAGTTTAGCTAGTTTTCAAACTTTACTTAGATTCATATTTCTTACTTATTATTTCGCCTCCAAACATTTATCAACAACAACATTTAAGAATGTAAATTACTCATCATGTTTATCAAATTTCCCTTTCGCTGACGAAGTAAGTAATGGAAATCCTGTTTTCACAAGAGCAACGAAGCTCAAATAGAAAAGTATGTATTTTAAAATATAGGTCAAGTTGAATGTGATTTGAGTTATGTCACGCGCCGTGTCCTACAGTTCTTCCATATATTATTTTTCCCTATTTTTATCCTGACAGGTATTAATCCAGAAAAATTTGAACATATTTTCATACTTTCTTTACAGTTGTGAGAAGCGCTCGAATTTTTTCTGTTTGCCAGATATTTTTTTAAAACTTCCTTTCCATCATCATCAATCAAAAAAAGTTCTTTTCTTTTCTACTGCGTTTTAGGAATGGCTGCACAGCTGATAAATTATTAAAGCTTTACGTTTTGACGGAAAAAGAGAGCTCGTAATTTTTCGTTATGTAATTTAAAGTTTCAGCTTCGGGTTTGCACTTTAATAAATGACTGATTCCACACCTACTGGTCTGGGGCTCTGTTTTCCCTATAAAATACACACACACATTGTTTGTATTAAATTATTCGTTAGGTCAATATATTTGTTGTAAAAATCAATTTCTTCATTCGATAAAGGTATATTTACATTATTTTGTACAAGTAAGCAATATTTGTAAAATTAAAAATCTACTTTTTTCATGTATTTTTTTTACTAAACTCTGAATAATTTGAAATTCATTACGATTATGTTACCAAAAATAATATTGAATTAGAGTTGTACAAGTGATATATACCTTTTTGTTTAATTAAAAAATCCTTAAAATAATTAGAATATCAAAATTAAAAGTCAGTTTTTGTTGAAAGTGCAGTTTAGTTTTCTCTTTCTCTTTTTTTCCCCCCAAAACGAATTTATACCTAAATGGCACAATTCTAGATTATACATTAATCTTTAAGACGTATTGATACCTTGATCTTTATTTAGAAAATAAGTCAGTGTATTTTTAACAATATTACATTTCTCATAAGCACAAATTGTACCATAAAAAAGCGAATGTATTTTAAACATATTTATTTTAGCTTTTATGCTTATTTTAATTTGCATAATACACCATTATACAAAATTTTACCTTTCTCAATAGTTAGATTGTTTTTACAAAATTGCTCATTTCTAATATTTATCAATCGTTTTAAAGTAAATGATATTCGGCACACAAAATATAATTTACGTTGAGAATTTTCATACAGAAAAAAATGGTTTATTTTTATGGAAGAGTAATAATCCACAAAACAACTATTTTGTATATGAAAGCCAAACTATGTATCCAGAAAACTCTTAATGTTCTATTTATAATTGCTCTTCACTCACACTTCTAGTATTTTTACCAGGAATAAAAGGAGAGAAATAACTACCATTGTATTTTTTAAACTTGTTTTCTTACTTTTATCTTGGAGTTGCTCATTTTATCTGATCTGTGTTTCATTCCTATTATTTCTATAATAGTATAGATGCGTAATATTTCCTCATTTTATTAGGAAACTCTATTTAACAAACATTTATGTAAATCTCGAATTTTCGGAATAATTTTTTAATATGTAATTGAGTAATAATTTTTTAAAATGCAATTTTTAACTTTAGTTTCTGATTCTCATTGCCCATATTAACATGTAATTTGCAGCGTTTTGAAATTATTCAATAAAGAAATGTATTTCCTAGATATTTAATTTAATTTTAAATTGGAGAGATAAATTGAAGCGTATATAAATCTTAAAAATCAATTGCATTGTCTATCCAGACATCATACATTCTTCTTGAAGACTTCTTTATTCTTCGCAACTGGATATAACAAAACCTATATCTAAATGAGACGAGACTATTACATATATATAAAAGAAATGAAGCTAAGATTGGGTGGATAAGAAAAAGAATCTACTAGTACTCATATCTTGCAAGAATCAGCAGAAATGATCGTAAAGGTTAGGTACGTGACAGAAACATTGTGGATGTCATTTTGTCCATCATTTTCTGTCTTTAAACGGAATGGACAAAGAAAGCAAAATCTATACGAGAATTTTGGCCTCTTCGATAGCAATAAATTTTTATTAGCTTCATTATGAGAAAGTTCACATGACACAATGACCTTCCCGTCTTCTCTTATCAATGCTGCAGAATGGGACAAAGGATGACGTGCCTCAAATATGATTAGAACGTTTTTGGGAGAGATCAGATTGCCTTCTTGAGATTTTTTTTTTTCTTTTGCAGTTTCTATCGTTGGAAATTGAGCGTGACATGCTGCAACGTAAACAACTACTTTCCTTCAGTGAAACAAAGTATTATATATATAGTAGCTTTTCAACTGAGTTTCATCCGGGTATTTTTCCCATTAAATTGAGTGGACTGTTTTCAAGAAAATTATTTACTGATCAAAGCTAAATAAAAAAATAGAATAAAATTGTGATGGTCCTTTCCAGTTTATACTATTTTTTTTTTAACTTTTGATTGTTAGTTTTGTAAATTGTAGACCCATTTATAATTTCACTTTCCATTTTTTAACTTGGTGTAATAAAATATTAATTGAATAATGATGTTTTATTGAAGAATATATATGTAGCATTTTGTATTTTCCATTGATGTAAATTTAAAGCAGTTTTCAAATGAAGGAAGAAAATATTTCAACGTTTTCTTGTACTTCTGTTCCCTCATAGAAACTGTTTAAATCTCAAAATCATATCTCCGCGATACAATAATATTGAAAAAAAATACAAATAATTTCTACAACTTTAAAAACTACCTATAATTTCAAAAGATTTCGTTACATTTATTTCAAATTCATAAGCCTTCAAATTATAGCCTTCATAATTTTATGTGTAACAATTTTCAAGTAATTTGCTTACTGTTTAGGCTAGAATTCAATCAATGAAATACGATGCAATTAAAATATATTGTGAGAAGTAATCACTTAAGGTCCTCTTAATGAAAAATTATTTCTTTCATAAAGTATCTATTGAATTATTTTCAAAGTTCTTGCTGATAGTTTATGTTTCATGAGCTAAGATTACTTAAGTGCTTATATAATTTCAAACTTATTTTTAAAATAAAATAAATGTAGAACATTTATGTTTTTAATTTTAAAGAAGAAAATATATATACTTATAATTCGAAAACCATTTAAAAAAATTCATTAATTCTAAGAAAATCATACAAATTGCATGACCAACTGTAAATAAAAATTGTACCCAATTTCTCCGCATGAAATCAATCATAATTTTTTCATACCGAATTCACGATTTTATGAAAAAGTAAAGAATATTTTAATTAATCGAGAATAAAACTTTTCATTTACATTTCTTACGCTTGTAAAATGAGTTATTTAATTAGCAGCATTAAATAGGGGGAACAGTTCTGCCTGTATTTTAATAAGGAAATTTCAGAAATATTTAATTTTAAAAAAGAAGAGGAATTATATGCCTTCATTAGTCCTTTATTTCATGACATCAATATTAAGAATATTTGGTAATAGTTTGTTTTCAATTACAAATTAGCAACTTGAAATGTATATTAATATTTTTCTCTTTCCATTAGCTAGATTCTTTTTTTCTCATTTTGCTCAAAATTATTTTAGTATATTTCAATGCTTATAAATCTCGGATATAGATTTTTTTAGACGATGAGAAAATAGATTGTTTTGAAAATAAATTAATTTTATATTTTTCTTAAAATTCTAGTTTATACAGTTGAAAACTTTTAACCACACAAGTAAATATCTAATTTTACAAGATAAATCATAGTGATCTACTAATCAACACATTTAGATAATGAAGGAAAAAACTGTTTTGATTTTTATGCTGACTTGAAAAGAAATTAGAATTATTTATTTAACTATCTAGAATATAGTATGCATTTTATAATATTTAAATGTTACATTGTTCAACATTTTAAATTAGACAGGAATATTAATTAAAATATTTTTCGAATGTGCTGCTAGTTAATATATATTCATTTTAATTAACTATACATGTTAATATTCTGCGTAGTTACTTAATATTTAAATTAGTAGGAAATTACTTTTATTAAGGAAAACTAACTGCAGAAAATCGACGCATTGTCCTTACATTTGAAGTTTATTTAACTTTATCTGTATCTTTTTCAATCAATAAAATAAAACTTTTAATGAAATTACTATGACTAAGAACTTTTTTTAAAAATACGTTTTACTACTATGTGTTTAAATTAAGAACTTAATTATTAAATTATTTTCAATAGTTTTTAAAATCACCACTTTTTACAGTTATAAAATGAAGAGAAAATAAAATATCACATCACTTACGTATCTATAAAAGATTAAATATATTAATAAAAAGCAGTTAATCTTCACTTTTGAAAAACGAAAAAAAAATTTACAAGAATTAGGAAAAGCAAAAGCGTTTAAAGGAATCAAATGCACATATTTGATCAGCAAATGATTACACGAAGACTCCAATTCCTGCGATAATCTAGTATAAATTCGACATAATTATCTCCTTTAGAATCAAATAATAAAATGTTTTGGAATTCAGATCATTAAAAAAATAATCTACCCAGTATTGACTTAGATAATGCGCAGCATTTTCAAAGAGCACTTTACAGGCTGCCTAATAGATTTATTCAAGAAAGAAGATATTTTTTTGTTACCTTGAAGTCAAAGGGAATGTAACGATGAAAAAGGTTACATTATAAATTATCAAATTATTGCAAAACTCATTTGAAATATGAGAATAAACTCAAAAATGTTTGTTTTAACATTATAATATGTTTATTTAAAATTACAAAAACTGTAAAATAAAGTAATTTGCTATAATTCGTTATTGTTAACAAGAATTCTAAGAGATCGTAATGATAATTAATAAAAAAATATGTACGAGTGTAAGGTATGTATATTTAGAAGAATAATGTAACTAGAACTCAAATTTCTCTTATTGACATTTTAAGTGTGATATTTTGAAATTATAACTAGATTAATTAATAGATAATAACACATACGTTAAGAGTGAGATATTGTTTGGAAACATAAGCCATAATCTCTATTTTGCGGCACATAATGTGTTTGCTCATTTGTCCATCTTATTTCAAACATTTGAACATATAATATACGTCTCTTTTATATATAAAATATTAATATATATTCTATCCTTCTCAGAGAGAGTTTTGAAAGAATTAAATGTGCTTATTAAATAAAAAAAGATACTTAGACCTAAATATTATAAATGTCAGATATACATGTTTATCATAAATTTTCAGTATTTATCATACAGGGTTTGAAATGTTTATTGTTACAGCTTTTGTTAAGTCGTTAGGTATTTATCGATATTGTACAAACTTTGCAGTTAATACATGTAATAAAAATGATAATGTCTTTCATTTTATTCTCTTTCATGTTATCCACCCACCTATTTAAAGAACGGAGGGCATATGTCAGGGAATGTACATTTGGGATACGTTGTCTTTCCTTTGTGTTCGTACTTATCCAAAAAAAAAAAAGTAAAAGTTGGGATTACAGAGCTGAGTCAATTGAGGAAGCGAAATAGTGTAGTTAATTGGAGCCTTCCCCAAAAAACTAAAAGGGGTGGGCCAAGCCAATCGGGAAAACATCAAGTGTAGTCGATGAAACGAACACGATTACCACTATTCATTCGACTCGATAGTCGGGTTTCATTAATTGTGTAATGGCACCAGTATGCTTAACTGCTTTTCCATGGTTTTTCCATGTAAGCAAAAAAAAAAAGAGTAAAACACAATTCTGAATACCGATAAAAATTTCTAAGCACTTTTTTCTATGTCCTAAACGAAACGCGTGAGATTTTTTTTCTTCCGATGCACTTTTCACTCTTAATTTCAATTAAGTTCGAGAAAAATCATATTTGTGCTTTTTTTTATTATGGATTTGTATTTAGGCACGTTAATTTCTTAAAAATTCTAGATCAGATTACTAATTTTCTGGAATCACACTTAATTATGATTAAGTTATTGCGATAAAACTACTTAACTATAATAAAATGGGGATTCAATGAAACACAGTAAGAGAAAAAAAAAGTCGCAATTTTCTTATGAGTCTTCAAGGCTTATTTTGAAATTTGTAGAGAGCGAAACGTTTTATTTTTTAAATTTACAGAACAAACACAAGATATTTTAATGTAAAGAAATGTTACACAAATATAAGCGCATATATATTTGTTATAGAAGCATCTCTAAGCCATTTAATGGGATATGTACTCTGCATGAATTAATTTTCCTTCAATACACGTATTACAAAAAGTTTCTTCTCTATAAGGTTTTATTATTCTAAATGTAAATTCTCGCTGTTTGTTTTTTTAAGTTAATTGAGATTTTTCATTAGATTACTAAAACTATCTGTCATTAATAACGATTATCCTGAATTTCTACCTAATATGTATTTTTTATTTACCAGTATTGTAAAATTTACTAACTTTTAAAAAACCATCATATTTTTCTTCACCCAATTGCTTTTATTTTTCATTTTTATTCTATATTCTGAAAAATATAAAAAAACGCAGTATTTTTTTTAATGACAAGGAATTCTATTTAATTAATATAGCTTATATATTTTTAAATATTTTCAAACACTATTTTATTATTTTTAGACAAATATTATTTTTTAA
>BMAW01042633.1:0-10931 GCA_019974015.1 Nephila pilipes | reverse complement strand
GACACCATACAGTTATTGAAGCTTAAGAATAATATGCTCTCTTGGTGCTGTTTTTGGATTTATATATGTATATGTTTAAGGGTAGCATATATGTATATAAATTATATACCTATATGTATATGTATGTTATGTTATATATATTATATATGTATAAGGGTAATATGTATGTATATATATATATATAATTATATATATTATGTATATATGAGGTAATATGTATATATATATATATATGTATATAATGTATATATGTATGTATATATGTAATAACAATAATATGTATGTTAGCAATAGCAACAATAATAATAATAATAATATGTAATATGTACTTTAATAATATATGTATATGTCCAATATAAACATTGCGTGGCCTGTATGAAATAATAATAATAATAATATGGTGGCTTCATCAATTTTTATTATTTACTCTTAGTCAGATCAAAAGTTATTTTTTTATATTTATCTGAGTCTAAGATAATCACAATATTACCATTTTCAATTTAACAATAAATAAGAAAATTAATTCTTCATAAAAATTTATGGAAAAAAAATCTACTTATTAATTGCAATACGTGCTAAGCTCAAATATATGCCCTAATTATAGTTTCAAATCAAGCGATTTTGAAAGCCATTGAAACAATGTCACCTACAGGCGACATCGAAATAATAGAGTTCTAAATCAGAAGTGAGAATATTTTACTTTTAATAATATCATATAAAAACACCACCTTTAAGGGATTCAGTAAAATGTTTAGTAATTTTCTAGGGTGCAAATAATAAAAAAATATGAACACTTACCAATGCGCTTGCCTGTAATTTTCTTTCTCTCGGAAAACTCCATTTTCATTTGACCGTAAACAAGCTATGAATAAGATACTGTTTCTAAAAAGTTTTTTTTTCCTTTAATGCCTCTTATTAACAAGAAACTTAACTATATCTGGGTATCCATAACGTCTTTTATTTAAATTGGCGGCTGTTCTTGAAATTCTTGAAAATGCTGCTTAGTCTCTCCAACAAGCGACGCTGAGTCTGAGGCGGATATTGGTAACAAAATGCGTCAGATTATGAGTATGCAATATTAAAATAATTCCTGTGCAATCCTGAATGCTATATTTCTATGTGATATTCAGGATTGGAATATTGAACATATTTAACTATGAATCTATATTGTGCAATTCCCACGATCTATTTGGTATCAGGTTTCGACGTTGCAAAAAGTACATTTTTACTACTCATTAGTTGGAAAGTTTAGAAAAGTATCTCTGTCATGATTCGGTAGTGTATAAGAGCGAAGTGATAAAGTTATTCATATATTTTTATAGGAAGGATAAATTCCGAAAAATGCGCAAAAGTCTAGATAATTTCCTGATTTCAACATCACAACATCTATTGTAAGATGACTTTGCCTTCAAAACAAATTCTGCAACTTGCCACGCGTCAGAGGTTACCAATGCGTGGCTTAAGGATAACAAAATATTCAAACACTTTCAAAGAGACCTATAGAAACTCCATGGATAGTATATGATATCTAATGAAGAAACATCACCAGAAAACAGCTACAATGTTCAAAAATAAACCTGTGAGGAGAGCGAAATCTCTTGGGGCAGCTATCATAAAATATGACTGCAAAATGTAGTGCATAATGAGACAGTTTGTGTAAATAACTAGATCTTGTAAGTGATTAAAAACAAGTAATATCCCACGAAATTTTTTTATTCACTATGTTTTGATGTTTAAAAATTATACTAGTTTTTGTTTATAATTGTAATGTTTTTAACCACTGAGACATTTTCTACTTTTTTGAATTCTTAAGAAAAATTCATTGTAGAACCTTTGAAATAACATGCTAATATTTGTACGCTATATTAATATGTAAAATGCAAAGAATGTGTTTTTATTCTTTGAAATTCTCAAGATTTCGTTTCTTGCGAACTAAATATTAGTCTCAAACTACTTTAGAAGATGAGAATTCGAAGCAACTTTTGGTCTCTGACCAGTTAATGTCGAGATTAACCTCATCATTTCATAGACGAACTACCGGAAATTAAAGGAATATACCAGTTAGTAGATAACCTAGATGATTTATGAGACTATGAGTAATGAACCATCAAGAAGGGAATTAATCGAGAGATGCTTTCAGGAAAAAAAAGAAAGATTCTAAAGTCAACATAAAATTCAAAATTAAGTGTTCCTGTACCATTAAATGATTTTACGCCAAAGCGTGAAATTAATCATGAGTTTGAAGATGAAAATGAATTTTAAATATGTACGCTGGTTTAATCGTAATTCGTATGTGCATAAATTTTCCAAATCTGTTAGAGGGAGGGTCTGAAATTTTTTAAATGTTCTAAATTTGGACATGTGCCTGACTCTTGCGATTGGGTGGATTCTAACCAGACTTTCGGTACTAATACTAACATTCCTTCTCATAAAATTAGATTCTAAAGATGGTCGTCATGCAGGAAAGGAATTGCGCGTTTGACTGTATATCAGTTCAGAACTGATAATAAATGGTAGCATTGTTGCAGCACAGAGTTCTCGTTACACTTACATTAATTAACTGTAATGGAATCGGTGGTGAATATGTATATCCAATTGGGATTATAGATTTGCAATATCTTTTGATAAATACGTTTCTGAAATTAATATTTATTTGCTTATTGACTTATGTTACGAAACTATTTTGGAATTGATGTAATTGACTGGTAAAACATTTCTACACGTGAGAGTGAAAGCTTAGTAAAAAGAATCAATTTTCATGTCGGTTATGTGTTAAAATAAATCATGATATTCCGATTTTCCCAGTGCAACCAACCTATTTCAGTAATGAAGAAAAACGCGAAAGGTGTCCCCTTCTAATATCTTCTAGTGGAAACACCACCCAGTTGCCAGCGAACAGTCTCCAAAGAGATTTCTTCATCTCGAAACGATATATCAGAAAATTACTTTTTGCCATATTTGGCCAATGCCGTAAATTTGGATGAACTTGATCTGAGTGACATTTCTAATACGGATTACAGTAGGAAAGTTATGAACCTAGTAAAAATTATAATCCTCATGAAATAAAAAACTACGATCTTCAGATGCATGTTATTTATGCATGTTATCTGTATTTGCATTTCTTTGTAAAAAAGTTGATAATTCTCATCAGCTATGTAAAGACTATAGAAACTAAATTCAAAAGATTGTTAAAGATAAATTACCTCATTCATTACTCCTGGATGTATTGATCATTTAGAGCGAACGAAGTTTTTTTTTTTTTTTTAATAATACCCTTGATTTCAAGAATGAGGTTTTCATGTCAAAATGGTACCACAATCTCGTAAATAGACTTCTTTCAGTACACACAACGGGCAATATGAGTTTTTGAGATTTCCTTTTGATCTGTGTTCTTCCACAAATGTTTTAGTGAGATTTGTATGTAACGGTTTCAGAGAATGAAGCCATGATGTACAGTTTTAGTCTGTTTAAATGATATTATATTCCATTACAGAGTGAGGAAGAGTGATTAAAAAAATTAAAAATGGTTCTTATAGTTGCGATGGATAATAGCTTGAAACAAAACAAAAAGAAATATCAATTTTTAAGGAAAATATAGAATTTCTTGGGAATATTTTAGAAAAAAGAACAATTCAAATCTTCCTAAGCATGATCTTAACTGTTCGTAATTATTTAGTATCTAAATTGTTAAGACATTTGAATTGGATTTGAAACTGCTAGATCTTTTCGTAAATCCAGTCTTATTATATTCACAAGTAAGCAAATTCTTCAATGATTTGCTCAGTAAAGAAAAATAATTAGTATTTGGTCCCAAAACAACTGGAAGCATTTTAGAAATTACAAGACTTAATGAAAATTAAAGGATTTTTTCAATTAAACCTGTGTTACACAGTCTTAGATTGAAAGTGCCATTGGAATTATATACTGATATAGGTATTAATGGACTTGAATCCGCACTACGGTAGAAAACTGGAGATGGCAATTTACACCGGATTGAGAACACCAGTAAAGAAAAATTCCTCAAAAATGTAAGTGTAATATTCGCGAACTGGTAGTACTCGTGGATATAAATATTGCTGAAAACATTTCCTCGCTATTTACTGGACTAAATATTTAACATCGTAACTGAATGTTCGGCGAATAAGGAAAAACTTAATAAGAAAGAACTTGCACCCTAAGGCGTCTCGTTGGGCTTTGCTTCTGTATGGGTTTGTTTATGAAATCATTCATAGATCGGGATCTTTAATTAAACATACAGTAGATTTGTATCGTAATGCCCTTTTACTAGTTACACTATCCCAGTTTGGAGTCACAGCTAAATTAATATTTGCACAAAAGGAGTTAGAGCATTTGAAAGTATTCATATCTTTGGTTGATAGGGGTGAGTAAAATGCTTATTTCTTAAGAAAAAGATATTTTACTTAAATTCAAAATTGTAAGAAACCTGATAGTAGTCCAAGTGGCATTACAAAATTATATTATCTGAAAATTTCATAGGAAGATTATTTTGCTTTCCCAAAAACTAAACACGTTTTAGACCAGGAATTTTACATTCGGAAAGCTAGATTGCATATCATATACAATGTATAATGTATATTTACTATATATAGTGTATATGTATATATACATGTATATATACACACTATACATTGTATATATACATGTATATATACACATTATACATTGTATATATACAATGTATAGTGTGTGTTTACTATACATTATACAATGTATAATGTATAGTAAATACACACGAAAAAGGGAATGGTTTCCTCAATCGTATACCAAAAGGAAATATTCCCCTAAATACTTACTTTAAATATCTTATGATAGTTTTTGCTTCAACAAATAGAACTTACAAACACATATTCATTGCTGCAGACGCATTCACGAAATTTATTTGACTTTATCCTGTAAAATCAACATCACACAGAAGACCACTAAAAATGTTGATCACAGCAAACAGTATTTGAAAATACTGCTCAATGATTACCGACAGAGATTCGGCATTTGCTTCAACAGATTTAGACACAATTTCCTCGGAGGGATACCCAGAGCACTTAAAGATTAAAATTGGGATATGGTCAGATTGAAAAGAGTTACCAGAATTTAATTCCGGAATTATCAAATAAAGTCCCTGAACGATCCAACCAATTGGTTTAAATATATTGCAAGTGTACAAAAAGTGATCAACAGAACGACCATTAAAAGTACGAAGTATACTTAATTTCAATTATTCACAAGAATAAGGATAACGAACCAAGAAAAAGCGCTAAAATAACCGAGGAATTCAAGGAGGACTACCTGAATTGTATGATACAAGATGACATACAAAATAAGGCAAAGTCCAATATACCAAAGCTACAAGAAAATAACAATAAAACAATTTAACGGAAGATGGAAAAAGCCAAAATTCTACTGACTAGATTATTTCGTAACCATCAGAGAACTTAGTATGGTACAGTTCTCAACCTTAAGTCAAAATTTCATAGCCCTGACAAATTACCGCTGTCATGCCCAATGACCGGTACGGTGTAGAAAAAGTTAAATGCCATGATGAACCTAACAGAATCTCTTCTTTTGCATATAAATCCATGGTCAACTAATTTATAAATAATTCTTTAAAGTCTTAGACATAGCTCTTTCCACTCTTTAATACATTTTTTTATAAATTTTTTCAATCATACTCAACCGCAATGTGCAAACTGCATTATGGGAATGGGGGACGGATGATCTTGATAGACCAAATCCAATCAACGAACTTCCTACTGATCACCAGGAGTGTGAGCAAGCATTTGTAGATAGAATCAGTCCAGTGTTAATGAACATCTGTAGAAAAAAGTGAGTTAAAGTCCTTCAGAAACATTTATATAGGTAGAAGCTTCTACCTCAGACAGGAAATTCTGACGGTAGTTCTTACTTCCCTCCTTCGGTTGGATGAAATGTCAGCTAAAATTTAATGAACTTTAAATGTTTTTATTGTCAATAAAGTGTTGTAGTTTGGGTAATGTGGTTTATCTCCATTAACATATGTATGCATGCGCATTTTCAATTTTTTTAAAAAACATTCAAGTTTCCTAAATATTTAAATATTCTTGTAATTCCTAGTATTATGAATCTATTCAATATAATAGCCTTATTTGAAAAACATTTAATGAAAGAAGCAACATTTCAATTAAAATACTTATCTAGTAAAAGAGGACTCGTATTTTGGTAAAATTTTAGAAATACATTTCTAATACTGTTTGAAAATAAAGGATTATGCATATTCTCTGTAAAATGTTGTTGAAATAATAAAGAAATTCTTATTTTGCAATATGTAAATAATAGTATATTCTACACATATATTTTATGAATGTAATACACCATACGTTATATAGATAATACATGTATAATATATAAAAATAGCATTACATATTGAAATACTATATGACATACATACTATAAAGAAGATATCTATTGCAGGTTTATTTTCGAGAGGAAAGACAGGCAGATTTTGTACCATGTAGTTTTACAACTGTCTTTAATGTACATTGTATAAAAGCGTACTAATTACGAAGTTATACTATTTATCCTATTGTAACACAAAATTGCTCTTTAAGATATGTATAAAAACATTTTAAACTGTAAGGGTATATATATTGCTATAACGGGAATAATTAATTATTTTTCTTTTGAATTGTATACAACTTGAGTAATTTCTTCTCAGTTATTAAAACCTACAAATTTTGAAACACTGTTAGAAATTCAATTTTATCTGTATCGTTTAACTATAATAGAAATGGATCGCGAAACATTGAACAAGAATAATTTAAAATCTTTTGAGTGAAAGGAAAATGAAATATGCGTTTCGAATTAAATAAAAATAATAAGCTTTCTCTTTTAGATTTCCTTCACGTGACACTGAAAAATGAACAACATACAAGCATCCAGAAAGAATGTACGTGTATTGATGTTAATTAAGAAGCGGAGAGCTGGGGGGGGGGACTTGTATCAAATCTCTTGATATCCTTGCGAAACACAGTTTATATTCATCTTAATCAAATAGTATAGGGAAATATATGTTTTTGCAAGCGTATTTATATTTAAAAAATAGTTTATCTGCTTTCAACTCTCCCATACTTAAGAAAACAAATAGTGGATTCAGAGATATTGGTTCACTGAGCGTAAATACTCTATTCAATCAATTTAGTCGTTAGCGTACTTCAACGAAACAAAAACAACAGTATTTTTGTTCCTTCACTAAAACAACAAACATATATTTAATAGAGTAAAAATGCAACACATTTTTCTCCAAAGGAGATTTTTAGAATGGATAATCAAAGATAATAAAAGTAAATATCTCATATTTCTCGTTGAAAAAGTAGGAAAAGAGTTTCGAAATCATTTTGAATCATTTGATTGAGTCTCTCTATTTCTATATTTCGTCTATGACATATTTGTTTCTTTATTAAGTGTATCTTCTTTAAATGTATCACATTAGAAAACATAGCAATTGTTGTAATTACTTCAACTTTGAAAAAAGTGATTTCTAATATAAATTTGTAAAAAAAATGTAAGTAATAAATTTTGATTTAATAAGATAGGAAATTATTGAGTTTCTTTGCATAGTGATACAATTCATGTTAAAATGGTTTATATTTACTTTCTAGTGCTCTTACAAGGCTTGAAAAGTATTAAATCTCGGAAAAATCAGATTTATTTTCATTATTTTAAATTATTAGGCATTGATTACAAATTAAAATTTTGATAGAATCAAATAGAATACTTCATTTATTAATCATTCTAAAATAAATAAAAATAGTTTAATTTAATGAACAGTTAGTTTTTGAATTTCTCAATATTATCTTTGTAATAGAAATGTTATACCAATTTCCAGCTGTAACATAGTAATGTGGTATTTAAGAAAAAAAAATTCAACATAGAAATGCCTTTACAGTAAATGTTTCAAGTACTGAATTTATCACATATAAATAAGTCTTTTTTTTTAAAAAAAAAAAAAAAAAAAAGAAGAAAAATAGTTATCGAGCATAATTTGAAATATTTTAATTTATAAAATAATTAGATAACGAATATCGCGAGCACGTGTTTCTAATTATTACATGAAGAGAATCCAACTTCTAAGCAAACAATTTTATTTTTTCTGTAATTTAAAATAGTAATTAGTAATTTCAAATCCAAAATCAAACAAAAACTTATTTAAAATCAAACTTCATTGTTTGTCTGAACAAAATTAAAAATATTGATTTTTAATGCATTTTTAGATTACGAAGCGTGTATTTTAATTAATGATATCTGTGAAAAATAAGCTTTGGAGTATGAAAAGAGTTTAATCAAATAAATTCTTCCAAGAGTTTTAAATCGAAATAATGAATTTCATGAATTCTAATTATGCTGCACATATTCTATTCCTCCTTACATCATTTAACACATGGATCAATAAGTCCCGAGACTGTGCGGTCGTTTTTTTGCGATTTCCTCCTTCAAACGCACCAGCAAGTCAATATAATAATCACTGTTGATCGATTTACCTTTTTCGAGGTAGTCAATGAAAATCACGCCATGCGTATCCCAAAAAACTGACGCCATGACTTTGCCAGCTGACTGCTGCGTTTTCGGACGCTTCGGACGGCTTTCGCCAGCTGTGCGCCACTCAGATGACTGCCGCTTCGACTCTGGAGTATAGTGATGTATCCATGTTTCGTCCATGGTCACGTAACGACGCAAGAAATCTTTTTTGTTGCGAGTAAATAGCGATAAACAGCTTTCTGAATCATCGACTCGTTGCTGTTTTTGTTCCATCGAAAGCAATCGCGGCACCCATTCTTTGAAAAACCTTTCATGCCTTCAATTTTTCATGAAGGTAGTAAATACACTTCCAATGATATCTGTGTCATCTCAGCAATCTTCACGGAGCTTTCACTT
Source organism: Nephila pilipes (assembly GCA_019974015.1). NCBI lineage: Eukaryota > Metazoa > Arthropoda > Arachnida > Araneae > Nephilidae > Nephila > Nephila pilipes. The sequence continues at coordinate 2,006 of BMAW01042633.1, read as the reverse complement.
ACCGATCTTTCATTATAGACTTTTGTCACTTCACTACATTTTCCGGTGTAACGGCTTCCACAGGTTCAATACGAGCGTTCCGCGCTCATTGTGTTGTGGTGCGACACATTTTGTTTAAATCCTCAAACCACCGACAAATCGTTGCTTTTGATGGACAAGAGTCCGTGTAACATCTTCAATCCATTGTTTCGCTTGCACGGTGTTTTACCATTAAAAAACAATGTTTTATCAGAAACGAAACTCGGTTTTTCCATTTTTTAAACAAACTACAAACGACTTTACTCCAACCTCGATAACTCAGCTCTTTCTGGTCCGATGCTAAAATTTTGACACGTTTCAAGCAAAAAGGTTCGTAAATTAGAAAGACCTTGTTATCTGGTTTACATACGAGCGCATTCCCTCTGGGTGTTCCGGAACTTATTGATCCATGTGTTATGTTCTTAATTTCATAATAATTAAAATAGAAATTGCATTTTTAAATATCCTAAAGTTTAGATATCTTCAAAGTATATCAAATTCTACAGTACTAAAATATGCGGTAGGGTAGATCCATTACCATATGAATTGGGCTGAGCCTAATTTACCTATTTTACTCTTTTGATAAAATGGCCCAAAATCTAATTTTCCTTCTTTTTCGAATAGAGTTGCCAAATGAATAAAATTCCAATATATGTTTAATTGAAGGAATTATTTATACATGTTAGTTCCTTAAATATTAATGTATGAGTTAAAAACTATTTCGATCGATCTGATTATCGAAAAATATAAATAAAAACATGTTAACCTTTTAAGAGAATTCAAGATAGTTGTGTAGTAAATTAAACTGAGAAAAATCAAATACAATAGAAAGAGAAAAAGAGTATAATTTCAAGATAAAAAGTAAAATGATCAGATTACATATCCCTGTCCCTAAGAAACTATCATAAAAATTTATTAAATATCTAATCCGCTCTAATTTCCTCTCTTTACTTTTCTACTTATATATACCGTAGACAAAATAACGGAAAAGAACTGCAGTGCAAAATGGGTGTTTATGCAAAATTCTAATGATGCAGGCTTTGTTATCAAGTTATATATATATCAAACTGGTAAGCCTCAATAATTTCTACAGGTGAATCTAAATGAATCAGCCGAATTCAGATTTATATTTTCAAAAACGACAATTGAATGATAAATAATACACAGAATACAAAATAAAAGTATGGAAGTTTTATAATAAGAAAATAGATGGAACTTGTATGAAACTATGTATTTTAGAAGCTACTCCCCATTGAACTCCCTTCTCTGAGAACTGTTTTAGAAGCTTTTTCAAACTTCCTCACATTTGACTAAATGCAGGGACCAGTTCATTTGATATTACAAGGCTGGCCACTAAAGTCACCTGATATAACTCCAAACGATTTCTTCCTTTGTGGTTAGTAGAGATAAAGAGCATGCTACATTTAATTTTCAAATTAATCTGAACTTCTATACAATAGATTTTTGATGAGCATCACAACATTTTACAGCGTTTTTAAAGAAATTACATACTGAATTTACATTAAACGTGTTCTAAAGGTTCAACCCAAAAATCGCCAAGTTTGAGAATTTTTGAACACACCTGCGTTGAGCTGAACTGTATTTTTCACCAATTAAATTTAACTGAATGAATTAATATTTAAAAACTGTATTCATGATGAGTGTCATCCAAGTTTAAAAACAATGTATTTTAACTTGAGCTGAATAAAAAGTATTTTATTAATGATTGAAAAATTGAAGAATATTTATCAATATATAGGGATATGCGTGAACTAATAGTAAGGAATTTAATAAAGATCGAAATCAGAAAGACATTTATACTCATAGTACTGTCGATGGCTGCTTCCACCTCTGCAGCGAATAAAGCTCGCTTTACTCTTCCTCAAACTATTAGTGTGAATTGGCGCTTCTTTTCTTCTGCTACATTACTCTCAAATAAATTCGTTTATCATGGAGATAATAATAATGCACTGAACGAAGTACAACAT
>BMAW01042629.1:0-26905 GCA_019974015.1 Nephila pilipes | reverse complement strand
AGAGTATCTGAAAGGAGATCTGAAAGAGTAGCCGAAGGAGGATCTGAGAGAAATACTGTAGATGAGATGAGATTAGGTGAAACCGAAGTGTCAGGAATTAAAGTCACTTGGAGGAAAGGAGGAATTAAAAGTCTATTGTGGAAGGTTTTGAGTAGTGATTGTCGTAAAAAGATTGATCTAGTGTTTTCAACAGTGGTTCCGGAATCTGAGTTGCAGTCGAGGCAGGACTATTGGTAAGAGGTTGTTAGATTACTATTGGTGGGTTGAATTAAGGTGTTGGACAACTTAACCTGGAGAGCGTAGTTATTGGTGTCATAGTAAATATATACTAATAAATTGTGAAAGTTGTTTTGGTGGTTCTGTAATTATTTGTGTCGTAGTATTTAATATTTGGATTTAGTGATGGCACAAGAGGGCGCCCGGGTCGGTCGGGCGTTACACAGTGTATGGAAGTATAATTTTTGACATTGAACTTATTTCTGTTGCTTTGGTTCTTCTTTGCTGCCTAAAATGTTTTTCGGGATGGTAGAAGTATTCGAGGATTGAAGGTGTAGATTGCGCTCCCATTTTACACTAAAATGTAAATGTGTAAATGCTGCGACTTTTTCTTTAGATTTGCTTCTTCAAAGAAAGTTGTAAACGCTCCATAACCAGTTGTAAATACCAAATTAATATATGGTATGAGACAAATAGTCAAAGGCTTTGCAGATGCTTTTAAATTATGTTACACATTAAATTTGTCTATACTGACCAAATATGCATTTGAAAATCAGGAGGCAAGGCTTTTGAAAGTGTTTTCAGAAGTAGTTGAGGAATCCATGAAAAGGGCTGCAATTAAAATAGTGGAGGAAAAATAAATTCTTCCCTCTGACGTCAGGAAAAGTGGTATTTCTGTTGATGGTACAATGCAGCGCATAGGCGTGTTGCTGCTATATCTGTCGATAACGGGAAATTACCAGACAAAGAGAAATCCTGCTGTCCAACATATAAGAGACTTCAGAAAATGCCAAGAAATATTAAATTTGAATCATTAAAATCGGATCTGATATGTCAGTGTAACTTCATGGGATCTTCTTCAAAGATGGAAATTGTTGGACCTTAACGAATATTTCTTCGGTCAAAAAATACCCGAGAACTTCAATACACCAAATATTATGAAAACGATGACTCAAAAGGTTACATTTGTGAGGAAGACACCTATGGAACAGTGTTGCAGTGTATTCATATTTATGAATGCAACGGTTATGTACCAAAGAGAGTCGGCTCAAGTCTTAGAAATTTAAAATAAAAAAGTTAAGGCTTGTCAGCTAAAGGAAAATTAACTGATAATTTTACTGGTAGAGACTTCAAACTTATTATGGAGTTATTGTACGCAGCAATAATCTTAATTTAAATTTTATGCAGCCAAAGTAATAGCTGTTTTAGATAACTGTGCATCAAATAATATGAAGGAAATGCATGGTCAATATCCAATAGGAAAAGAAAGCTGGTGCTATTTTCTGCATGGTGTGGCGAATGGAATACATTCACGGTCTCTTTCCAGTCGAACGCCTTCTCCCCCTTTCTAGTCAGTGGGCGCATCTCAGCCTCCGACTGTCAGAATGGGTAAATTCTTCCTTGACGAAATCAACTGGTTTGTGCAGTGACGTTTGCTCCAGGGCTATATTATCAAATAATAATCTACTCCCTAGATAAGATTATATTATGTATTATTCAATTTACAAAATGTCAATATATTTATTTTATTTTCAGTTATCATGTTTAGGGTAAAGTCTTAATTTTTGCTTTTTTTTATAAAAAAATACTATAGTAAAACTTTTTTTGGGTGTTTTTCTGATTTTCAAGCCCCTTAAGATCATGAAATATGAATTTGTAGGCAAAATTGAGTTAAATTCAAAAAACTCTCAGAAGGTGTACTCTGACCTTAATAATTTATTTTTTTCTAAATCTCATCAAGAATTTTAGCACTTTGAAATGTATCCAAAAAGCTCAAAATCAGGAAGTCATCTTGTTATTTAGAGTGAAATAGAACATGATGAAATGGGTTAAAACATCTGATCCAACAACACCTTACTTCTGTAATGAGCCGTCAAGGATAAATAGGGGAAATTGCAGGCATCGGGAATTCTGAGCCGACTCAAACTCTTATTTCATGGGTTGTGAACGGGATCTCAAACATTTTGCAGCTATAAGTCGAATTTCTTTCTGAAATATCTTTTTATAGAAATTCAATAGGCTTAATTTTTTAATCATAACTCAATATTCAATAATTATTTTATATGTAATATTTTATCGAAACACTTAATTTTATGTCTAATTTATTAGAAGTGCTTAACATTTCAGATCAGATATGTAAATAAGGATCATTACTTAAAATTAGAATACATTCTGCTCTATAAGAAAATTCTCTCTTGATACACTTACGTTACACAAGTAAAAATTAAAATAATATTCTGTCATATTTTTTCTGTTTATTCGTGATTTTTCAGGTAGGAATATATGATTTTTCTTATGTCACATTTGTTATACAAAATTACAATTTCATAGTGACATTAAATAAGCAAAAAGATTGTTTTTCGTAGTGAGTGTCATTGATAGATTGATTGTTTATTAAAATCGCAAGCAATACGAGGCTAAGTCCTCGCAATTTTGAAGTTTTAATCAAGTGACGAGGGTTTCAGAGTTCAGTCCATTCTGAATAATGAATTTAACATCAGTTGCTTAAATCTTTTCTAAAATTATCTTACATAAATTATCATACAGTGCTATCTTATTGTTCTTAACAAAATCTTAGTAAAATTTTAAATATATATAAGTATATTATTGAAAGATATTTTGCATTTTTCTAATTTCCTTATTATTTCAATACAAGATAAAACCAAATAGCTTCTTGATTTATATATCCATAAATTTTTAAATTTGCATTCTGTCAAGAAAAATACTTAATATTGTCATTCAATTATTCAATATTTAGTATATCGATTAAATTATCATTCAATAATTTTAAATTTTAAGAAAAACTTCTTTCCTAAAACTTTTTAAGTTACAATTTTTAGATTACATCAGCAGATGTGAGATCAAGGAAAACCTTTGTTTAAGAGTAAAATATTTTGAATAGTTAAGTCAGTTAATTGTTAATTTTGTAGTGGAAAAATTTAATTTTAAGTGGATTTTTTGAAAAGTTCTTTCTTACAGATTATATAACTTTATACGAAAGAATGTAAAAAAAATTGAGTAAAAAACTGTTTCATTTCAATTATTCAATTACTTTTCACTTACACGAAGTAAGAAAAAATTACTTGAATGTAAAATAATTAAGAATGAGAAAATTTAACATTAACATTAATTATTTTTAGAAGATAACAAACGTTTTCCGTACTAAGCAGATATCTAGATTTTGAATACTTTTTTTTATTTTAAAAACTCATTTTTCAGAAAATATTTATATCTGTTTATACAAAAACATATATAAATATTTTAATCAATTGTTTTTGACTAAAATGTTATATTCTTTTATTCACAAAAAAAGCATAAATTGCCTCAAATATCTTCAAATTTAAAAGACAATCCTTTTCTTTTTATCCTGTGTATAACTTATGAAGGTGGGCTGAAATGTTCCCAGCTGATCTAGTGATGATGATAGAATCTAGTATCTCATTGGTAGTATATAGTGCTATTCTTTGTTACTCATACATAAAATTCAAGACAATAGCTTAATTAGTACATATTTTACAGCGTTTTAAGAGAGGCATATAAAGTCACTTTTATGGAAAAAGATAAATTGGAAAAACGAGTTGTTGTAAAGTACTTCTATTCGTAAGGTTTGGAAATTCTTTAGTTGAAACTAGAAACTGAATCAACATTAAAAAATTCTCCATCCTATTCAATGATAAAACAGCGAGTTTCTGAATTCAAAAAGAGATTGTAAGTGCTCAAAAGATGAGCCTTCCTCAATAAGCGCCGTTGATATCACGACTCTATTAATTTTAATAAAGATTTATAAAATCAATTACAAGTGGCTGAGATGGCTGAAATTATAAAAAAAAAATATTAAAAATGTTGAAGGTAATATTTTGCAAGGCATGCAGGCCTCAGTGAAAATTCCATAGGAAATCTATTTCAGCTGAGAATTTAGCACTCCATATATCAGAAAAACCTGTGAATGCTTGCGTAGATTCTTAACTATGGGTGACTCAACTTCGCCATTGAACTCCTAAAAGTAAACAATAGCCAAGCAAGGGACAGAGGTTAGTGAACCAGCTGTGACGCATTGTAAATAAACTTTTCAGGCAACAAGATTATGGCGTCGGTTTTGTAGGATGCAAATGCAATTGTATTCAATGATTATCTTGAAAAGGGTAAAAACATCAGTTGCACTCAACAACAATAATAAACATATGGCAATGATTTGCGAGGAACGAGGAGGTTACTAGTTAAGTAAACGTATATTTTAAAGGGCTCTATCAAATGCTTTATAAAAAAATAGCATAATTAAATTAGAGCCCGATAAGAAAAATGTATTAATCTGTGTAAGGATAAAGACAATTTTTTTAAGAAAATAGTTCCTTTGTTAGAAACTTACTAGCCAACCATCGTTCATATGTTTAACAATATCGTCTTGTTTTTAAAATTTAAAACTTTTGTAATAGTAGTAGTTCAAATCGTAATTATTTTTATTGATATTGCAAATATGAAAATAATTAATAGCTTTTAACTTAAACATTGATTAATCCATAATATCCAGGTTGTGAGATTTCAATATTTTATATTGCGAAGTATTACAGGTTAAGAACAGAGTTGTCTTTATTTTAGAATGTTTATAAATTAATATTCATATTTATTTGAGCACATATTTCAAAGCGATGACATTTCTTGCTTACTATTTCTTCCAATTCATTTCCAGAAATCTTGAAATTAAAGGAAGTAAATAGCAATTATCTCATTAGTACAAGATAAAAGAATTGATGATATTTATATTTTCTTTGCTAATATTTTTATATATACAGCTTCACTCTTCTCTACGAGTATTCTAATAAAAATTGATAACCAGGAATGATATTTAACGAATCGAAAGTAAATAACAAGTTTTTCATCGAAAAAATTATTAAAAATACTATAAATAAATAATTGAATATAAAATTATTCTATTATTTTTTTATAAACGAGCTAATCTGTAAAGGAAAAATATTTTTTCCCCATCAGACAACGAATAACAAATAAATAATAGCGACCATATGTAGCCAATTTTTTCCAACTAAATTATTGGGATTTTCTTTTATTCAATGTTCTCGTAACCTTGTTCGAATAATATTTTAACAATCAAAGAAAATTTATTATTTTTAATCTTCGGATTTGATGAGGACTTTGTTTTAAATTATTAGAGCCAAATAATAATGTTCGCTTACATTGTGACGTTGGGCTATTCGCAGTTTTCTCTTCACTAACCTTGAGGACTTTAATTGAGATTGATTGCTGCAAATAACAATTTCTTTCCAACCCAAATGAAACGTGACTAGACAAATTAGAGGCAAGTAAAAATAAAGTGAAATGGGTTAGATAGGAGAGTATATAAGCGAAGCGAAATTTAGACGATATAGGTCGAGTGGCACTAGCATTGAATATATGCTTTACAGGTGGTAGACGAGATCAAGAGTTGCTACGAGCAATAGTGATCGCAGAATAAAAAGAATAGAAATCAAGTAAATCTCAACTGGGGAGATTTTGGTAAGACACTATTAATTCGGTATTAGTTGAATGATGCGAATTTATCTCAGGTGTTATGCAGAAGAACAGGTATCCATCAAACATTATACTGCAAGGCTATTGAATAAATAGTTGTGGGACATTTGTCTAGTACCTATCTTTGTAGGTTTTTGACTTTTTAGTTTTGACTTTTTTTCGTGTTATATTTGATTGTGTTATGGCACAGGAGGAGAATAGAAGTACTCATTCGCTACAACATATGCGACTTTTTAATTAATTTTAGAAAAAAGAATTTATATGAATGTGGTGCTTGAAGTATTTAACTAAAAATACAATACTTGATTTCCTCTTAAGCAACGGAATTCTAAGTCCTTAAAATAAAACTATAAGATTCGCATGTCTGTTAATTCATGTCTAATATTTCCCAAAATAGGTTTTATGTAAATGATACGATAATTTTCTTGATTATGGATTTCATGTCATTTTTCATAAAATTTTATTTCTTCCCCTATGGCAATTGTTTTAGATAAAGTTGGAGATTTTGGAAAGTACAATAATCAAGAGAACAGTTTCTCCAGATAACAGATTCATAAAGTATGAATCATTTAAACATTTTGTAACCAAACAAAGCAGTTTACTTTCGGAATTTATTGTATTTTTTCAGAATTATTCACCTTAACAAAAGAAGTTCTTTATTCATATTAAAGGTTTCCAATATCTTAACGAAAATTCCATCACAATATATCACACTAACTAAATTTAGATGTCTGTGAAAAGGCATTATTACGGATGACTAATTACGGCGTTAAGAAGCATGTGATCACTAAACAAAAAAATCAAAGAACTGAGACACTTAACATTTAGGGGCGAAGAAACTTTGTAAATAATCTAAAAAATATTTAATTATAACTCAAATATTTAATTATATTTCAAGTAGTGTATGATAATATTCAGATGTTTCACTGTGTAGATTAGACAGTATTTTAAACAATGATAATTTGAAAATTCTGTTTCTTATGCATAAAAATAAAGAACATTAAACTTTGAAAAAATTAAGGATCCTTAATTAAGGATAATGCCAGATCTGGCAAATAAAGGTTCAGAAACAAACAAAATCGATTTTTTCATAAACACTATTTATTTAAAAAAAAGATAAGGAACAAAAAGTGGTGTATATACGATACTGTTCATAAAAACTAAAATTTTTGCTACTTGGAGCAATTACATAAAATACTTTCCTTACGAAAACTTACCATTATATGGTTGGTATAATGTTTTGCATGTCTTCCAAACGATGAAATGCTGTCCATGCAAAGTTTTGGCATGCTGAGTATCAAATTATCGTGCTGATCTTAGAGCAGTGCCTCCGAAGTTCCGGTACACATATAGGAGGTGATTGACACTTATCGACCTAGCATGTCACACACATGGTCTACCGGATTCAAGTCTGGTGAGAATACAGGTCATTTAATACAGGTGATATCCCCTGATTGAAGGTATTCGTTTACTATGTTTGCACGGTAAGGATGGGTGTTATCATCCACAAACACAAATTCTGTGCCCTTAGCACCCTTAAACAGACGTATACGTAGCTATAGAATCTGGTCTGTTATGGTAACCTGCACCAACGTAACGGTCCCGTTCAATAATGTTATCTTGGTGGTAGCGCGTATCTGCCGTTCTCCGTATGAAATCCGACGTAAATAAGAGTGCATGCTAAATCTGGCCTTGTCAAAATACTGCACACAACCACACTGAGATGCTGTCTGCATTGCATGTTCTCCACTCCAAGCTAAGCACTGTTGACCATGTTGACTATGAGTTCCATGAGCGGAACACATCTGACAGGCCTACGAGCACATAGACCAATATGTATCGAACGTCTGCATATGGTTTGCCTAGTAACTGTCATACACATGTACACGTGGCTGATGAGAAAGGTCAGATGTTGTGCTCCGTCTGCTTCATTTTGCAGTTATTTCCAAAAAATGGTCATCGTTCGGTGTTGTATCCCAAGAGCGACCTACATTGCATCGTCTACTGACATTTCCATTCTTTCAGAATCGTTGACAAAGTTTAGAGATAACACTTTGGGCGATTCCATGTTCCTTGGATACTTCTATGGGATTGGGCCCACATTCCAGGCTGCCGATAATTCTAATACATATAATATTTTCCACATGCGTCCTCTGAGCCAAACTATTTGTTTGGAACTGAGTGGCTTACAGAACGCTTGAAAACAATTTTACTTCTTTGCTACCATTCCTTATATACACCTCTCTTGCACTCTTGTAACTATGACGTACTATCGGTGTCGTCTTATGGCTTCCTGTAATTTACATTTTATTCTTGAAGATGTGTGTGAAAATTTTACAGGTCAAATTCTTATTTTAGAGTTCATTTTCCAAGGAATTCAGAATTATCCTTAATTTACGGACATAATTGTAGATTATTTGAATCAGATGAATGGCTGCCAAAACCTTTTATTGCTTTTATTTTTATATGAATTACTTACTATAGACGCTTTACAAAAATATGTACAGTTAAAATTAATAGTATAATAAATAGTGCACATAATTTTATATGATACATGTGTAAGTTCATTAGTTACACGTTCCTATTCATTTTTTTATTTTCAGGAATTTGTGTGTATTATAAGATTCACTTGTGTTTCACGGCCCTTTTCGTAGTTATTTCATTTCAGGAAAATTCTTTGAGAGGTACATATTTAAAAATAATGCCATGTGAACCTAGTTAATGTATAAATATAGTAATTTTAATAAACCTTCTTGTGAAAAAATTAATAGTACTAACAGTAGAAAGATTAAGACTAACATTCTATATCCCTTAACATTTCCTATACCAAATATCAAAAGCAAAAACTGTTTTAAATTTTTTTAATAAAAACATAAAAAGCTTTTATTAAGTACTGAAGCCTATTAATCTAAACATGTATAATAATTTATTCAGAAATTTTACAGGAATGTACCATTATTCATGCACAAAATTATTACGGTTAAATCACAAAAAATAGAGGAAGGAATGTCCTCAAAAATTACTCACAAGAAAATAAACCAGAATTAAACCTGTTTTTTTTAATATAAGCTCATTTAAGTGAAACTGAAAAGTCATTAGAATGAATGCATTGTGCTAACAATATTTCATTTTAAACTAGATAATAAAATAATAATAATAAAGATTAAAGTTCTAGAAATAAAAATGTTTTATGATTGTTTATCTCAGAAGTACGTAATTTCGGGATTTAAAAAGTAATCTCTATGGGTTTCATCCATAAATAATAAAGTCGAAAACAGCTTAATGTAAATGCTCTTTCTTTAGACAGTTTAATGTTATTAAGTTTAAGTTTCAATATTTTTAAAAAGAGAAAATTAAAAACTTTCCTTACTCGTTTTTGACTCAAAATTAATGAAACTTACTAAATTTCAATTTTAAAAACTAAAAGTATTTTATTTTTATATTTTTAACATGATTATTATACTACACAAATAGGGAGGAAACATACATTTAATTTCTGTAGATATATAAACTTATTTAAGGTATAAGCTTATATATATCAACTAATTTATAAGCTTATTTAAGGTATTTCATATATTTAAATATATGAAGAACAGGACCTGTAATTCCTTAAATGTATTTCATGCACAAATTATTCAGTTTTATTACACTGCTGGCTATTAAAATTATAACACTTTGAAGGAAAATAAATAAAAAAAGATATTTATAGTACGTAAACAGTATAGCATGACGACAAAATGAATAAATTTGCAAGAAGTTAAGGGAAATTAGTAGAAGGCAGGGAGTCGATTCATCATTAGCTGGAGAGGGGTGGCTAACCAGTCTCTCAGCAACCCATAACCAGATATTTTAAATGATGCAGGCAATATCCTGAAGATAATGCTGGACCACGTGAAACATGTGGTCCTTCCTGTATTATCTTGTTGGAAGATGGCCTTTGGTAGGTCTCGAAGATAAGGCGCAACAATTGGACGTAAGATGTCAGAAATGTACCAACCCGAGTTCAAATTCCCTTCGATCGAACTAGATATGTATGTTTCGTATACCCAATGGCTACTCAAACCATTAACACCAGAGGCATAGCCCCTTTGCCGATATCGAACGTAAACAGGTGACAAGTGGCCCTCTCAGAGCTTCCAGACATGTATACGGCCATCAGAATACTACACACAGAACCTGGACTCATCTGAAAAGAAAACTAGGTTATGCCACTCTGGTATCCAGTTTTGTCGTTCGGTGCTCCAGAGTTGTTGTCTCTCTCAATGTTGCATTGTCAAGAGAAGCCAAAGTAATTGTCACCTTGCTGACAATCCACGCTGCTGCAAACGTAGCACCATACAAGTGGATATTTTGCATGCTACAAACATTTATTTATGAATTTATTCACCTTAAATATGAATCTACAGCTAAGTAAATATGTCAAGAAGAACCCATTTCAAGCAGAGAATTTCGTCCATAATTTCACAGATTAGATTTTGATGACCGCATTATAATCTGCAAATCCCTAAAAGAAGGAACCTAAATTACTAGGAAGACATGATTGGGACTGACAAATAACCTTTCACTTTCTTCGATCCACAGATAGAATTAATGTTTGGAGACGTTCCTGAAAATCATTCCTTTATGTCTTCTTGGATTTACTCGTAAAATACGGATGCAGATACTTCATGATATGGTATGCCGTATATATGTATGTGTGTTGTGTGGGCGTGAGTGTGAGTGTGTATGTAGGTGTTTCTTAGGATCCATAGTCCTTCTAAAGGGAAGTGCAATGTGCCAAACGCATTTGAATGTACTCCTAATAATGTTCTCTTGTGGCTATCCTATGATTCAGAGGAATACGGCTCCAGTATATACATCAAAATGCAGCATAAGTTGATTTCTTGATCATGATTATAAAAGAAAATAGTTAAAAGATGTCAAAATTAATGAAACTTTTTGGGAATATTTTGAGGAATAAGTGAGAGGAAAATTTCCCAGACCTCGTATCTAGTGGAAAGAGGAAATATTTTCTGGGAGTAATTGTATATAAAAAACCGTTACTATATATCAAAGATCTATGTACATCTATTCCACTTTAAAATGTAAATAATCTCACTGTGGACCAAGGTCATGTAAATAAAAATAATAATTCAAACTCCAAGTGTTTCTAATATTTTGTTTGCAATTTGTATTTGTAGTGTTCTTCTAATTAGTTTATGTACAAAGACGGATTATTTAACCAAACTAAGATATTTAAGCAGCGTAATAATACTCAGATTACGCATAATTAATAAAAAATGAATGTTATTGAGGGAAGAAATTTCTTGTTAATGTAATATATTTTATAATGATTTTCTTCAAACAGTTGAAACATTGCGAGAAAAATATTTTTAGGTGGATATTTTCTTGGTTTTTATAATTTTTATTTAAAAGTAAATGTGTGAAGTTTGAAGTTTCTAGTCTTATTCGTAAATTTTGATTGTAATGTTGTCGTGTCTACGGATAAGATAGAGTGTATATTTTACAGTTTTCAAGTCCGGAAAGACAGTAGCTGAGATCAAGCGTCTTAGGGCTGCAAAGGAATAAGATGTGCGTGACAATGTCAAATAAGTTTAGTTAAAAAAATTATTGTACAGTTACAAACATGTTATGTCAATGGAATATCCGGGTAAGACAATTGTGCTATCAGGAAAATTTTTCATGCCCTTGTAGTCATTTGTGCAATTAAGGTTTGTAATAAAGGGTTTCTTCAGAGGTTGAATGAAATTTTAGGCATTTGCAAGTAAGATGATGGAATAAGTCTGTTATATTTCGTGTTTCCTAGTCTATTCTTACTTCAGAAGAGCTTGTAACTTTTAGAGGGCGCATCCCCAAGTGTCCTGATAAAGAAAGGCCTACGTTGAATCTTCCAGTGGGTGGTAAAAGAGAAATAAAATTCTTTCCGTTTGAACGTCCAATCTCTTTTGAGGATACGATGGCTGTCTGTATTATATTTTACTATAGGGATAATGAAATAAAATTCACGATGACGAGTCGAAACACTCAGGATTTTTAAATTCTGTTTATAAATAATTAAATTAAAGATATGGTCACACATGCCTGAAAATAAAATAAAATAAAAAAAAAAAAAACAGGAAAATAAACAAAATGCATAAACGAAAATAAAAACTATATATATCTGAAACTTCGTTTTAGAGCTTTCAGTGCATAATAATTCTAAGCATAATAATGGGTGCAATTTATTTTTCACTCAATTTTGAGACTTAAATATTCTGTACAAATTGTATTACAATCCAAATTCAATTGATTTGCTATGAAAGTGTAAGTAAATGCTTTGTCGGACTGTTATTTCACATTTTTCATATTTAACATTAAGTTCAAACTTTCTTAAAATTGAATGATAATTTTGAATTTTATTGACTGACCTTAAAATGCTTTGGATTCGCTATTTTCTTAAAATATTTATAAATAAAAGATATTAAAAATTCAAAAATTGCAGTAATAAATTAAATGTAAGTTTTTCACAAAATTACTATTACTTAGGCTCCCTTCAGTTCAATAAAATGTATGATTTTCAAATAAATATTGTTTAATTCTTTTTTTTTTAATTTCACTATACATCGTAATCTTTTGGAATTAAAATGAAGAAACTTAAATCTGGTCTTTCAAAAAACGAGTTTTATCCTAATTTATTTTATAAACTTATTTAGAAATTAATTCTTACTCTATTTTATACAACTTCGAACTGTATTGGGTGCATTTACATTCACGTTTTCAATTTTTATAGTAAATATCATTAAATATTCATTTATTAGAAGTAACGGTAGGTCTTTCATCTGTACGTAAATAACAAATAAAGTATACAAGGAACACTTGCATTGATTCAGTACTTCTATTTTTGAATCAAGATTAAAGTGCTATAAAAAAAAAAGAAAAGTAGAAAGGTAGAAACACTTAACATAATTGAAATTAATATTTTATAAAGATTTTTTATTATAAGACTTGACTTTCTCAGGATTTATATTGACACTTTAATTAAATAAATTTAATCAGACATGTTCATTTCCATATTTTGTAAAGGTAGAACTTGGTTCTTTTTTTATTTATTTATATTGTTGATAAAATGCATATATAATTTATTTTAAATATAACATTTTTATTTTAACCGTCGCTTAATTAAATGCATTATTATTAATATTATCTATCCTTTATCATTATCATGTTTCGAAAGAGTTTATTATTCCCAATATACTAAAGCAAAACTGACATCTACACACATCCTTTGTATTACGAATTTTTTGGCGAAGAATTTCTAAGCTTATAATTTATTTGAGCTCCCTTTGTCCTAAAAGAGAAAAAAACCCTTCCATGGGAGGAATATTAAAACTTTTGGGTTAGGTACTTGAATAATCGAATGTATTTATTTAGATTTTGCATGCAAAGAAACACCTTAAAATTTATTAAATCTCATTCAGCATTTATTTAATTGAACATTTGTTAATTAAAATCAAATTAATACTTCTTTTTATAAATCAAGAATCATTCAAATTTAGAATTTTATCCAATAGAAAAGGTTATAAATTTTACTTCATATGCATAAATTGATTACATTACGAATTTATCACTTTTTATTTCTTGATTATCTAAGACTCAAATTCTTTGACAGGTTTTATTTTTTAAGTTGCAACAATAAAAATAGCGTTTAAAAAAAAATACATATCTTCATAGCTTAACATTTTTTCTCAAAATTCAATGTGAGCTATATTTACGTAGCTCACATTGAATGGAATATTTAAATCATTATTGGGCCTGAAAAATCAGTCTTCATTGTCTATCATACTATTTAACATCATTTTAATTTTTTAAAAAAGTTAAAACTATTGGTATAAGTATAAAACTATTGGTTTAAAATTACTCAACAATCTAAAATCAAACAATTAATTCTCTGGACAAACTAAAAATAAAAAAATAAAATAAAATACAACTTAATTGTGCGAAGTTACAGACATCAATTCTCAATTACTGGTAGATTTTGGCATCCCTCTTATCTCTTGTAACTACAAGCTTAATGAGAATTCTGCATTATTATATACATATATATATACTCTCTATATGTATATACTCTCTTTCTCTCTATATATATACACTCTTAGCATTGGGCAATAAATTATTATGGCGTATGAGTCTTGCAGCTCTTGAAAGGTTCATTATTTCAGATTCTCGGAAGTTATGGCTGATTAACTCTTAACACGTGAGAAATTCAGGCCCTGATCAATGTTACAATAGAGGCATAATCTTCCAGGTGCCATTCTAGTGATTGTAGGGTATTAATAACACCTTATGAAGCGGGCCATTTCTTACAGAAATTAAGAGATATTTGAGGCTCGAATAAAATTAGAACTTTCTATCCTCTGAAACAAGTATCGATAATCATATTTAGAAAAGGTATTAATGTTAATTTGTTTTGTCGATAGAATAAGTAGTAATTTTAATCGAGAAGCTCTTTCTGGTAGAAGCTACAAATTTGAATTACAAAAAAGAAAGCTTTGCTTCGAAGGTCATAAGAATTCCCAGACAAATAATATTGAATATGCAATTTGAGGTGCATTCAAGAAAAGCATTCATTGGGAAGAAAATTGGGTCTAACTTTGAGAGTAAAATATCACTCAAGATAAATGAAAGTTTATTGAAATTTATTGATATCTTATTGTCTATTTAAAAATAAGATCTCGTAGTAAAAGTATTTTCAAAGAAAAAGTATTTCGCCTTAAAGTTCTTTAGGGAATTTATCATAATTTTTTTTATTACAGTTGAAGTTCTTTTAAATATCTTATTACATTTTAGTAGTGTTTACTCTATTGGAAATTTGTGAAGATAAAAAAAATTTCCATCCAAGTAATTTTTAAGTTTAATCATAATTTTTTATTTTAACTCTTCTTTTTCATAAATTTTATATAAATAAGTTTTTTCAATATGTAGAGTTATTTTGCTCTTTTAATCCATCTTGAGTATATCCCAAAATTATGTATTGTGTATATCCTATGTATATCTTGAAATTTTTCTTAACACTTCATTGATGTCACTTAAATTATTCCATGAAATTTAAATTCCATAGAAACAATTTTCACCAATATTATATTTCTTATATAACATACCCTAGAGCAGGGGTGGCGAACCTTTATAAATCAACTTGCTATTTTTTCTAAAAAAATGTTTAATGAGGTCATAGATTGCAGTCAAATAATTTGACTTCATGATTATTGGGGAAATAATAATACTAAGTACTATCAATTCAAAACTCTTTATTTATTATAAAAAAAAATACATTTTGGAGAAAGTATTAGTTAAAATTATAACTTCTGTATAAAATCAAATTTTAAAAAAATTCATGAGGCTTGGATAAACTTGATATGATGTTATGAAAGTATTTATGTCGGCTCAATGTTTGTGAGAAGCAACCGCAAATCCCTCCGAGCACTAATTGCCAGTCGGCAACTTTTTTTTTTGTGATGAGGTTCATAATGGCAATAAATTAACGTTCTACCAAATAAAAAGACGGGAAAGCAGTTAACAACTTCTGTATAATAACCTATAATGCAGGATATTAAATTGGGATCTGTTTTTGTAACCAGAATTTGGGGTACCCTTGTTCAAACATTGGTTTCAGTTCCTCATTTGTAGATATTTCAATAAGCTGCTCCCGTATTATTATGGATTATTCTGTATTTGGATCTGAGTTTGTCCTCGCGCAAAATAGTTCAACACCCAATCGTTAATATCTAGTGAAGAATGTCTTCAAATCTTTGGTTCAGCTCTGCATGGAGAGCCGTTAGGTGTTGACAGAAAGCAAGCAAATCTTCAACTTTATTTTGCAGTTTCGAAAGATTTGGAAACTGAGAACATTTTCCTCTTCCCAAATTTTGTTTGTACAGAAATAGTTCTGCAACATACGTATGTATTGCATTTTTAGTTTTTGAGTAAATTTAATTGGTCACCTTGTAGTTTTAAATGAGTTTTGTTAAATTTGGCAAATAAATCAGTCATATAGGCTATGTTATGTTTTGAATTAGTTAAATTGTGACGCAAATCGTTGTCTTTGCTTTTCAGCAATTCCAACACTAAATCAAAGCGCGCGTAAAATAATCGATTTAAACATGTACTTTTAGACATTCAACGTACTACTGTATGAAGTAGTAAACGATTATAGTCTTCATAATTTTCCAAACAAATCTGAGCAAATAATCTCTCATTGAAACCATTCCTTTTGATTTTATTAACTGTTCTGATGACATTATCTAGTGATTCATGCAAACGTTCACTAAGCTTTTTTGAGACTAAATGATGTCGATGTATGACACAATGTACTGAAAATATATCCGGTACAGCTTGTTTTAAGTATGTCAGAAAGCCTCGGTATCTTCCTACCAAGCGCAGAAGGGTTCAACACCCAGTGCGGAATATCCAAGTGAAGAATGTCTTCAAATCTTAGGTTCAAGTCTGCATGAAGAGCCAATAGGTGTTGACAGTAAGCAAGCAAATCACCTCTATTTTACAATTTCGAAGATAGAGACGGAGCACCGCCAGTAGCAACAGAAATTATATTAGTCAAAGGTAAAGTTTTTACATCAAAAAATCTTTTGAATTCAGAATATAACGTTTAACCTTTTGTATAGGTTTCCAAACATTTTGTAAGTAACAATTCTTGGCAAAAATTGTCTTCTGTTACAGGCCACGGTAACCTAGTGGTTAAGGCATCAGTCTCGCAGCCTGCGCTTTTCGTTCAGTCGTGGGTTCGAGTCTTGATGCCACTAAAGACCCACCGTGTAGCCAGGGCTGATGCACGTCTGTCGGAGCCCAAAGTCCTACCATTGGCGTGGTGTGGAAGTTAGGAGGGGATGCTAGCCCAGTTGTCGTCTTTGTCACTTGACTGTGGTTCAAAAGTTCGAGGTTCGTCGCCAATATCCCTCGTGTTGCTTCTAGTGCAACATTAACGGAATCAAAATTCTTCTCTTACAAAAGCTAAAAGTAAAGCTTCATCTCCTTATAAAATGTGGATTCATCAAAAAGTATTGAAATTTAGCTGATTTTGAGCACTCTCATAAAGAATTTTTTACTCACTGAGCCATTTCGTCAATCCTTCTTTGTACTCAATGGAATTCTTTTTATAATGTCGTAAGCCGTTTTGTGCAACGTGGTGCGTATTACCTCACTTACGTACGCTATTGGTAAAATAAGTTTTTTTACCAATAGCATACGGCTTTCCGGACTTTGCTATCAATAAAGATATAAGAAATACGCAGTCCATTGTCATCTCGCTGAGATGTTGTCTCTATTTGTTATTGCAGTGACGGTGTTTTCATATATTTTTCTTTGACTGTTTGAAAAAAACGTTAAATCCTTATCTTTTTTTGTCACTTCGGATTTTTTTAAATGTTCAAAATGTTTTTGTAAATGTATAGATTTTTTCAAATGGAAGGTTTCATTGAAGCATTTGACACAGTTTTATTACATAGAAGACACATAGATAAAGTACTATTTCCTCGTTATAAAATTAAGCCATACTTCAAATATTCAACAGTGTATTGTCCACACTTTTTCTTCGGGTCACACATACAGTTATCTATTAAAAAGCGATATAAATAAATTTGTATATCAAATATTTTATTTGCAGCAAACCACTGTCAGTTATTATTATCTTTCTTCAATGGAATGCTACAGTAAAAACATTTTGAATTAATTATTTTTATGTAAGGATAAAATATTACGAACTTTTTGAATAAAATATAGTTCTCAGTAATTAACTTCTTTAAAAAAGCTTATGATCTCTTCCTAAGTTTTTAATAAAAAAATGTATTCCTAAGGGGAAAAAAACCTTCCTTTGTTTTTAATAAAAAACTAACTTTAAGGAAGTACTTTTTTTTTTTAACTGTTTACTTTTTCAATATATATAAGGATTACATTTTTCTTTTTTCAATAGTTAAGGGGTTACTTTTTACTTTTTCAATAGTTAAGAGATTACTATACTGAAAAATGTGATTTATAATATTTTCAAAAAAGATCTTGTATACTTACGATACAAAAGTACTCTATCTGAGTAATAAAACAAAAAAAATGCAACTGTACCGAAATTTCCAACTAACAATACAAAAAATTTCTTTTTGTCTAAGACTGGTAAAAGTTGTTTATACTCTTCGTATCAATATAACATAGAACTAAATAATTGATTAGATTTACGACTCTTTTATTGTTTACGTTTATATTGTAGACATATTAGTGCATGTAGGTGTGTTATTGCGTTCCTGTATAAACCTGTTTACGGTTCGTCTATTTCGCACCGTGCCACGGTTGTTATCAACTTAATTAGCTGTAACTATCCAGAACTATTAAATCACAGGCGTATGTCAATGGTTTTTTTTATATTTTCATTTTTATTTATTTATTTATATTCATTTTAAGTAAATATCTCAGTTTTTTAAATTGTTATTTCGTTATTATATTGTTGTTAGCGTGTTGATGGAAATTGAAAGCTTAAATTTCTTGAAGTAAATTGATCAATAACTAAGTTTTAATAAAATCATTAAACTAATAAAACACACCAATGTTACTACAAGTGACAAATCAGTGGAAATAAGTTTTGTCAAAGTTCATTCACAAAAGGTATTACATAACGCTCAGTACTTCAGTAACATACTGTATTTTTAGCATCTGAGTAAAATATGTAATAATCGCTACTATTTTATTTATTTTTATTTACTTAACTTTCCAAAATAATAAAAACGGATCGCAATTTTATTATTTTATATTAAACCTTACGCGGACTCCCTGACATTGTTCAGGGACCCCCGAATCAAATTTAATTTTCCATGGACCCCTTGAATGATATCGTGAATCCCTGGGGGTTCGTAGGGACCATTTTAGGAACCACTGTACTAGACCAATGGTCGCTCCCGTGTCTTTTAGGTCTCAATCAGTGATAGCTACTGTTATTTGAAAAAATCTCATTTCTGACGTTACATTTATCCCTAAATATTTTTCGATACTTTTTTCCTTTTGCGAAAAAAGACATTTTCTAAACGATAACTATATATATATATATATATATATATATATATATATATATATATATATAAAGTAGAAATACCACAGCATTTTTTTCTATTCTCTAGAAACAACACAAAAAAATATTCCCATACAAGAATTAACACTAGAGTGCATTAAAAAAATTGTTTAAGAATTTAAATCAAATTTTCCACTTAAATTGTAAACACAACTCAAGAAATATAAAAAGTACTCAGCCTTTTCTTAAGTACTCTTGTAACTTGATACGCTCCCTATAAATCGAGGCCTGGTAGGTCACACTTAACTTGAATGAACACTATATCAGTGATACAATTTCTGACTTGAATACTCCACGCAGAGGAAAAGAAGATGCGAAGAAAAAAAGTAAGCTTTTTCGGTAGTGGGTCCTTCGGTGTTGGGTTGAACCCTGTTTTTCACTCTTAGCGATGAAAGCTAGTTCCCACACACAACACACTTGTCATAGTTCTATATATTTAAGTAAACGATCCAAACCGCAACCACCAATAATAAAACCACTGTGCCATTTAAAGATAGTTTAAAATGTTCCTAAGAAATAGGTAAATTCTGATTTTAAGTTAAAAATATTTAATACGATTATGTACAGCTATTTTACAGAAATTTTGTGAAAAGAAGTACCAAGACAACCTGCTTGGGTGAGAATCGCTCGGGGACTGACGCTCTTTGAGGGTCATAGACCTCCAACGGCTTCTCGTCGGCGAATTTCCCTGATCCCTTCAAAACCTGCCGAAATAGTTGAATAGAACTCCTACTGTTGACATCTTGGAGATCACTTGTGGCTCGGGTATTCCATATGATGAAAACATTTTGCTATTTATGTTCGATAAGAGAAAGATGGGAGTAGTTATGTCACAAACATTACTTTGCGAAAAACGGGAATTCAAAATAGAGTACAAAGTACTCACTTTTGAATACTTCACATACTCAAAATGGCTCCAAAGCTAACGTATTCAAATTTAAGACTCGCACGTACTCATTTTTATTAACAGATAGGTACTCAAAATGGAAACTTTACGTACTCATTTTAAGGAACAGGTATTTTCTCGAGATGGGAACTTCACACAATCATTTCTAAAGATATTTCTGTATCAAATACGAGTGTGTAATAGAAAAATTAGTGTCGTATTTATTTGTGAACCTGTCACTGCACCAAATATGAGTATCAAACAATCAAGTGAGTATGTTTTGAATTTATCTTCGATACTGTTATATCGAATATGAATTTTAAACAGAAAAATATATATTAAATTTTAAGGGACTTAAACGAGTGCTCATTTATTTCAAGTATCATTTTCTTCCTCTTACATATTATTTAACATACATTTTATGAAGTTTTTGTTACTAAACTTCGAATCAAAATTCTTGCATTTACTGTGCGTAACAAGACTTACTTTTAGAAACAAAAATGCAACCGCTATGTGATCATAAACTGTACTTGAACTTATACCACAAATTTAAATTAATTCGAATGATTTAATAAATATTTAATTAACGGAAATAGATCATATTCAAGAGTTAAATTCTTTTTAAAACAAATCTGTTAGAAATATGAGATATTAGTTCGAGAAGCAATTCAGTTCTTTAAAAATTATATTTATGTTTTTTAGAAGCAATATATAGTTCTGTTAAAATATATAGTTTGTTTCCTATACATGCAGAACATTGAGTTTTATTTAAAGTTCAGTCATTTAAAAAAAGTTATTGCAAATATCTTGGAAACATTATGATGAATAGTAGATTTTCCATAGTGAAAAACATAGTGTACAGCATTTTTTTCATCTAATATATATATTCTTTCGAATTAACATCATATCAAAGTTAACACCTAAAATTAATGATTTGCTGTACACGAAAAAAATAAAACCATATCATACTTTTGAAAAATTTATTCTGAATATCAGACATTTAAAAATAAAACATTCATAATTTTGAACGCAAGAATATTAAAACAAAAGTATAATTGTTTAACTCCTATAGATGAAAGCATGTCGTTTTAAAACATCGATTATAACACACAGCTATCTTATCCATACTATAGACCAAATCCATCCCCATTCGTGTAACATAGCTTATGCTTTAATGTAGCGTACAATGAGGTGTTTAAATTATAGGAAATTCTAATATGTATCAAACAGTTTTCTTACTTCTTTCAAATCAACAACATTTTGTCAAGTTACTAAATTTGAGTGAAAATGCTTTCCAAACAGTGCTGTTTCAAATAAATATGTTATTTATGCATCATTATTACGTAGACAGTTCTTTAATTTTTCGAAAGAGAAGCAAGTCATCTACACAACTAATTAATACAACTTAATTTTAGAACGTACTGTACCATTATAGTATAAATTATTACATGTAAGAATTCCTGCTTGGTCTGTTAAACCATATATTCTGCATAATAGTTCTTGCTGCTTTGAATTATGAACTTGGACACACTTAGTTTCAAAAACATTTGTTATACAAGTTATTTAAAAAAAATTTACTAAACACTTGTGCCATTTTAATTGGTGTTAGTGGATTAAAATTTACTTGTGGACAGAGCTTGTCTATTTATGATTATAAATATATATCAATTTAACAAGATTTTTGTTAGAAATATCACAAGTGTTTTCAATTAAACCAAAGCAGTATGGACATATGAAAGCATAGCTTTTTTGTACTCTACGTATTATACAATAACATAAAATCTAATTTAAACAATATGGATCATTTCATAATTAAGACAAAATATCCATTATGCATTAGTTTGTAAGTACATTTAATTTTTATACCTAATGTCTCATGTTGTAGAGAAATTTTGGAATATAGAATAATGAAAAGTATTCAAATTGATTAATGAGCTTAAATTTGCCAATTTATTTAGTAATTTCTGGTCTAAAAAGTATTATAAAATTCATATGGAATTATTCTGTCAGAAAGATTAATTGTCTACAAAAATATTTTGTAAACTTGCCTATTTCAAGATATGCAAGCTATTTTAAAATTGAACATAAAAATAAAACTTAAATTTTTCAAAATTGAAAAACACTACCTTTAATATTTGTCTATGAAAATGTGCTTTTGGGGCAAAAATGTATTACATGGAAAAATTACGGGTATTGGTTAGTCACCTTTAAAAGCAAAATGTTAACTTATGTGATTTTAGCACTTAGATATGCGTCATGATATACATAGACTTTTTCTAATTTGTTTTGACCTATATTATGTTGTATTGCAATATCAACTGCAATAATTATTTGGTGTTTACCCATGTTGCTTAATGTTGAGCTGATTTTTGACCTGAATGAATCAGATAGTATGACTTAATAGGTATCTAAGTAAATTGCATAAAACTTATAACACTGTATTTTTTAAATAATCTTCCAAAATAAGATAAACATTTATTACATTCACCACATAATTAAATTAGTCGTGAATCATAAATAGCGAAAAATTAATAATTTTACCAATAATTATGTCTACAAAAACAAAACGATGTGGTTATCTTTAACATCGGATTTTTCTATGTGATAGTTGTTTTACATATTGTACATCAAATTTATTTCGATTAACATTTTTAATAATATCATATTTATCACATTGTTCAATTATTTACATTCGGTAGGAAGTAATCTGAATATATTTTTTTATATCTATAGACTTATTATCGTTTAATTGTGTTGTTAAAATGTCGCTGCTCGGTAAGCCTATTTAAACTTGCTTCTGGCATTTGTTTGTATACTTCCGATATAAACTTTAAATTACTTTCTGCTTTAAACAGCTGTATTTTTGAACTGTTAACGGCCATTTCAGCTTTTTTGTTTTGATTAAGCTTATTTTGTGTTTCAAATTATTTTATGTATAAATATTGTTACGTATCATTAGATCATTGGTTGATCCTGACATGTTAAAAATAAAGGCATCAATATTTATTCTAGCATTGTAATTATTTTAAGCCCTCTGAAAAATACATGTGAATAGTTAAAGTGTAACTAAGCTCTTCTGAATTATAGTATCTTTTATATACAAACACTTTATATTTATTAAGCTGATTCTGTTTAAAAAATAAAGCAATATTGGATTAAACTATTTTCTCTTAATCAAGATATATAATTCAGCTGTAACAGTTCTATAATGATTTATGATTTAAACAGATGTATATTTGTACTTTGAATTAAAGTTTTTTTAAGTGCGTTTTCCAAACAAAGTTAATTAATTTATTCATAAGTTAATTATAATGTTTCAAAATGGAATCAACAGTATTTTAGAAAAACATATGTTATTATGTAAATTCTATATACATTTCCAAATTCAATAATAGCTAGCATTGATTATTTTCCCTTCTTCTTAAAGTAATATTTATTAATCAAATACAATTTTTACTTATATATTTTATTGTAAAATGAAGTGCAGAAAAAATTCTGACTATTGTGAATAATAATACATATCCCGAAACTTATATAAGTGATAATCTAATTCTTAAAATTATGTATAAAATATTAATTTTTAAAATTATATTTGAATAGAAATGATACAGTCGGGGGTAAAAAACAGAATTTTGAAGAAATAAAAAATTTTACATTCTATAAATCTTGACTGCAACTTAACAATCTGTTATATTGCCTTGTCTTGCAAATGTGCAAATGTGATTCCAGCCAAACACCAAGAAACTCTGTTTTACTTTGTAATTCATCTCGACATAAGCATATTTTTTAAAAACATTAACTTTAAGAAGTGCATGAATAAAGTGGTTAAATTGCGTAAATAAAAATACAAATATCAGCAAATAAAAGGGCTAAATCATATGCTCAGCTTTGTTCTATGATGAACATTTATAAATGTTTTCTACAATTTAATGAATTGTACATAACTATAGTGTCATGTATCGAATCCTAATGAAATTGCTTTATTTATTATGTGTGAATGAATGTTGGAGTAAATGCATAGAATAAAATCTGAATATAATTGTACCAAATATTTATTTAAATTTTTGCAACAGTTTTGGGCCATATTATAAAAAAATAACCAATGTATGAAATGTCTGTTTTTAAACCTTAATTTTATCAAAATCAATTTTTTAATTATAACGCAAACATGTAGTGGTTGCTAAACCCAACTCATATGAGTTTAAAATAAACAACTTAAAAGTGTGAGACAATAGTGATGAAATATATGACAATCACTTATAATATGATGAACAGTATTTGGGACATAACAGGAAGAATGCCCGATTATATTGTGAAAATTTGTTCCAAAATACACATTAAAATTGTGTTTAAATTAAAATCATGTTTTATAAAAAATATATTCTGAAATATTTTATTCCTGTCATAAAGCATCTGAAATTTACTTCAATTCATTAAAGAATAATCAGGAATAAAAGCTATTTTTGTCAACATTTTATTCTGTGTATAATTTCTAACTTAATGATTGCCACACAGTGTTATTGAAACGGAAAACTCATGTACAAAAATTCTTAGAAAACGGTAAAACTTAACACCTTAAATACAAATAAATATCTTAAAACAAGAATATATATATATATATATATAATAATTTCTCTGTCAATTGAAAAAGACTGTTCATTACACACTAATGAAGAGAGAAAAAAAATGGAATTTTTGTCGAGCATCATCGCTGTATAGTTATCGATAAAAAAAAAAGTGAAGCAAAGTGGCTCAAAACTTTTAAAATTTCACATCTCTGCTTTTTAAGTCTTAGTATATTATTCTATAAAATATAAGTGTCATACACAAATATTTACTTGCAAGAAAATAATTTTCTACACTGATCCATGCTAATTAAAGTCAAGAAATCACTTAAGATACGATTACAATGTAATATTATGGATAGTCTGTGACACACAAATAAAAACTCTCAAAAAATCATTTTCAAACTGATCAATAACATTTCTTAAGATATAATAGAATCTTTATGAGGATATCAATAATAAAAAAGATAAAGAAAATGAATCGTACTATATACTCATTTTAATATTCAAGAGTTATTCCACGTGTAGATTGGTAATTACGAAATATAGTTCGAAATATTTAAGCAAACCATATTTGTTTTTGAGCCCCAAATTTTAAAATATGTAGCCAGTATATAAAAGGAACTTTTGTAATCCTTACATCTGTAATAATTTTTGAGAGTGTTGATTTTTCCCCCTTTTTTTTTTTTTTTTAATACTTGCAATGTTTTGCATTCGATAAAGATATACGTTCGAATCTGATACAAACATACTCATTTCAAAATGAGTACGTCTAAATATTCATTTTTGAGAATTTCTTTTTTCAACGTGTACACTCCGTAGCGTAGGATCACTCGCGTTTGTTTGTAATATGCTTCATAGTGAACTTTGTGATCTGTGGCGTGCCCAAAATTATTATGTCATGTGCCATTAGTTCGCCATCCCTGCCCTAGAGTATACTGCACCTACTGTATATACCCTGGAGTGGTTGAATGTTGAAGTTTTGATTATGATGTGCACAAACGTTCTAACCTTCGATTTTTAAACTTGAATTATTTTCATAAAAAATAAAAATGAGCTCTTACATAGAAATTAAGGTTGAAAACTTTCAAATAATTTATGGCTCAAATAATTTATGGTTTTTCCAATAAAAGAAAATTAGGGTAAATATTTTATTTATCTTTAATTCAGAAAAATGAATAATATTTCATTAAAATGAATCTTATTACTAATCTCAAATTCAAAATAAATTTTTCAATACAAAATACAAAAGAAATCTGAAAGGCAGCCTCCATCAAACATTTTAACTTGTTCTCTCTTTTTTTTTTAAATAAACTTTTATAAAAGTAATATATAATTTAATCAAAAGTGAGAATCAATATAAAGATAACACTGTATCAAATAGTCCACCAAGGAAAGCTATCGAAACGAAATTCCCTTCGCTCTCCAGAAAATAAAAAAAAGTTGACAATCGCCCCTTCATAATGAAATAAAACCAGATTCATTAAGTGTAACTTTAATTCGATAATTAAAATAAAAATTTTCAGGAACATCGTGCGAAGGAAATTCGATAAGAGATAATTATTTACTAACATATTATGGTTCCCTTTCTATGAAAATGAGATTACTTTGGGAGAGCGGTTGATTGAAGGCGAAAAGAAGAATGGAAATCACCAAGGAGAGAACGAAAAGCTTCTCTTTCAATTAGGAAACAATCACTCGTTTGAGATACGAACCCTTTTCTATTTATGCGAGAATAACGTTGCTCTTAGTGAATGCTCCAATCAATACAGTTAATTTTCAAATTTTTTTAGCATTTTAATTATTTTCTTCTTAAATTAAAAAGGCTGAATTATCTAGCCGATTATGTCATTTTTATTTATCACAACCGCTATAAAAGATTAACAACCGAAAAAATAAGATTTGGTGAATAAGCAATAATTTCCGGCGAATACGATGAATATTGTGCTTATTTTAATATTTTATATCATTAGATATAAAATTTGAATTTTATATTAAACAAAGAAAGTATCATAGAAATACAGATTTAGAAGGTGCTTTTTTTGGTGTTTGAATGTTTTTAATCTTTTATTTTGTAATACGTCAATATTATTACCAATAAAACATGTATAAAGTTTCTTTCTCACTTGTTTATTGTTTGTTCGAATTATTTAAATGTAGTTAATAGCATTATAGAAGGCGTGAACAGTATTATGGAGGCGTACTTTCTTGATTGAAAATTTTAATGTTTATAGCGTTGTTTGAAGATATAACACATGGATCAATAAGTTCCGAGACTAACCCAGAGATGGCGCTCGTAGTAAACCAGTAACCAGGTCTTTCTAGAGTACAAACCTTTGCTTGAAACGTGTCAAAATTTTAAGTCGATCGGACCAGAAACAGCTGAGTTATCGAGGTTGGAGTAAAGTCGTTTTGTAGTTTGTTTAAAAAATGGAAAAAACCGAGTTTCGTGTTCTGATAAAACATTGTTTTTTAATGGGTAAAAACACCGTGCAAGCGAAACAATGGATTGAAAAATATTACCCGGACTCTTGTCCATCAAAAGCAACGATTTGTCGGTGGTTTGCCAAGTTTAAACGTGGTCGTACCGACACAAATGACGCGGAACGCTCGGGT
>BMAW01042623.1:0-27428 GCA_019974015.1 Nephila pilipes | reverse complement strand
AGAAATTTGAGTTATATTCCTTTTATTATACTCCAGTTTTTGAGATATTTCAGTTAGTCACAAAGGTTATAATGTGATAAATAATGACTTTACTATTTTGTTTATATAGCAAGCATCAAGTTTTTTATTTTAAATAACTCTCTTCAGTATTTCATTTAAAAAACAAATGCATCAGAAAATGAAATTCCAGACTATGTGTGACCTTCCCTATATCGCAAATTGAATTAAATGTTAAAAATAAATACTAACATATTAAAAATTCTATAAACATTCATCAAATGGTTTAATTGAATGAAGTTTTAAAGAATAGCAGTAAAAAAAAAAAACATTTTTTTTTTTTAATATTAGAATATCACAGTTGAATTTTGACATTTCCATAATTGTAACGAAAAATCTGTGTGTGAACCAAACAAATCTGTATAATCATTTCTACTTGTTGATAAAAGAACGATTCAATACCTTTTTGCTGCAGTAATTTGAACATGGGGGCCATTTGGCAAAAATTTCATGTTAGTGGGAACTTTGTGACCCATCAACACCTTTCAGGAGGAATTATACACCGTCATTGCGTGGGGAAGTGTAATTCTTACATATCTGCTGTTCAACATGACTTAAATTGAAAGTAGACGGGTAGATTATTAAAAAGCAAATCTGTATAGTTAGTAAAACTTCTCTCAGATGTAATTGTGTTTCATATTTACTACATTTTCCCACTACTGAGATAAACATGGATCATTAATGTCATTGTTTTCTAAAGGAGATCAGAATAATAGTAGTAATTCTCAGTTGTTGAGTAAATATATGTTTTAAATTGACGATATTTTCTTTTAAAATATTTGTATATGTATTTATTGATAAAAAAAATTGGTGTGTTTCCCCACTGAGTAGTGCTAAATTGAAATGGCCCAAAAGAATGAGATTTCGTTACATGAATTTGAGAATGTTGATAATCTGCAACAAAAAGCAATTTTTTTTTTTCAAATTTGCTTACATTTTTTTAAAAACTGATGTTGATTATATATATATTCAAAACATCTTCAACTCTTTCCTTAAATATCAAAATCTCTAAATATTAGATTAGTTTAAATTTTACTACATTACTCCTATTTCTGTATCCTTTTCTGTAACAAGTCAAATAAAGTATAGTGAGTTCAAATACCCGCGTTGGATTCTATTCACGAAATCATATTTAAACCGTTTTGCATCTAATTTTTATTTAATAAAAAATGTATATATTTTAATTTCTTTTCTTCTGAATAATTATCATTACTTTTCTATACTTTTCTTTCTAATTTCTTTTTGAATACATTGCAACTTAACACTCGCACGAAACATTTAAAATTACGACACTTGCACTGTTCTTTTAAGATCAAAGTTACTATTCCGGTAATGTCTATTAACTAGCCAATTTTCGACGAATTTTTCAAAGTAGCATCGAAATCCCCAATTTTGAATTTCTTAATATTTTTAATCGTTTTATCTAGTATATTAAGAGCAATACGATGCAAAGTTTCATACCATTGAATACTGTGTATCACATTTGGTACTCTAGGGGGGGAATAGAATGGGGGTGGGAGAAATATCAATTAGTGGATTAAATATAAGTTTTGAATTTCACTTTCAAGTTGTTAATAAAGCTTTTTTTACCTCCGCTAAAATTTACGCTCCATTACGCATAGCTCTGACAATTTATTATTCTTTACAGATTTCCTTTTTGGAGATCATTAAATTTATTCATTTGTTTGAGTAGGAGTAAAAAAAAATTAGTTATTGTATACACACACACACATATATATATATATATATGCGTGCTTGTATATATACATACATTTCATCATGTGTAATATAAAAGTAAAGTTACATAATAATACGATGATCCTGTACTAAAAACATTAATATATTTATTATAATTTTTTTTTTATTATTTACTAAAAATTGCTACATTTTGCTATCAAAAACTGAATCTAAAAAGAAGTATTAGAAAGTAAACATCTTCTCAAGAAGATTATTTCAAAAAATTCATCGAATTTCATCGCTCCGTTTAATCTCTTACCCGAATCTATAAAGAAAGTTTTATGGAAAAGAACAATTTTAGGAGGAAATTTGGTTCTTAGGAATTTTTATGAATCATGAACATCCCTTACTAGCTCTACAGAAGAGCAACTTGTGGGTCTTTTACTATTGTTTGAAAATTCTGGTAACCATCAATAACTGAGAAAAGAGAAACCTCTACCTTTAAGTACCAAATTCTTTTTGGCAAAGAAACGATCATCTTTTAAAAAATTAAAAGTCAGTATATATCTTATTTTCTACTATAACATCAAATATATCAGAAAGTAAAATAATGATTTGTATTTTCGATTAAAAATAATTCAAAATTTTAATTTTATTTTCATAATCACTGTAACACATATGACACGAGATGGCGAGACGAAAATGTGGAACCCCCTTCTTTGCAGAGGAGAAGGGTTACCAGTGTGTTTGAAGAGATGCAGTGTGTACTAACGTGTGAGAGATGGGGTTGAAACGAGCTCCGACACATCAAAATAAAAGTTGTTTTAAAAATCCAAGTCGTCCTTATACCCATACTAGCTGATACCCGCCCGCTTCGCTGGCAAACGATAATATTATATTTTGGAATCTATACGTAAAATATCAAGAAAATTTTCAATTTTTAAACAATAATGATAATCGAAATTTAAAATTTTAAGGAATTGATTGTCTGTAATAATGGTTATAGATTGATTTATTAATTTTGAAATCAGTAGAATTGGAAAGTAAAAAGAAGAATTTTTTTTTTTGAGCTAATGCGCTTTAGTTTTTATGGAAGAATGAAAAGAAAATAAAAAAACAGTACGTTTCCTGTGTGGAACGAGAATCGTTCCGGAAATTAAGTTACAACTGAGTGCACAATTTTTTTAATAATGCTTTACTAAATTATTAAATGAGATCTCCCTCCTAATGGCATATCTTAAACTTTATTATTCATAAAACTTTTGTGATACGGCATCAAATGATTTTTTGATAACTATTTTTGTAAAAAAAAAAAAAAAGATGGGATTAATGTGTATATATAAATGCAGGTCATTTTTAGAATTCAAAATTACACAAGTAAAAACAAAGGAATCAAAGAATATCTTATCAAGATAGAAGAATTGTTAAATCTCTATTGATTTAAAGTAGAAACAATTAAACAGTGTTTATGAACATGAAAACATGTTCTTAATAGAAATGAGTCATAAACTAAAATCACAAGTACTGGAAATTAAAAATTCACCTAAAATTAGAATGGGTCACGGGGATAAAGCATTTGCAAGAGAATATTTCATTCGAAATAGCGCAAATCGGAATTCAATGAAACTACTTCTGATAGTTCCATTTCGAACAATGAAAGGTAGAATATTCAGAAATCAATTAAATTGAAAAGAAATAAGGTATGATCTTTATACAGGCTGATTTTTTTTTTTTTCTTTCTACATTGGAGGGAAAAAAAATCAAAGATTCAAAAAATTTACTTTTTTAGGAATCATATGGTATAACACATATATACCTGATCTTTTTAGGAAGAAAAAAATTCGAAAAAAATAATTTCAAAAACTTGAAGATAACGTTAATGGTAAGATCTGCAATGAAAATGTTGTCTTTACAGAACAAAGTCTCAACAAGAAAGAAGGATGAAATAAAAAGAAATTTTAGCGCTTTTTGGCCTGAGCAATTTCATTAGAAAAAAAGGCGAGAAAAAAAGCCGCCATTTTTCCCCCTGCTGTCGGAGACGGCAGGGGAAGAAGCGCCGCGAATTAGCGACCTAACGCCCATAAAAATTTCGCCAAATCCAAGTCTTTATACTGAAGCCTAGGCGAATCATACAAACTGTGTGAAATTCTTGGACGGAAAGAAAAAATAACCTGGAATACAAAACTGCATTGTGTTCAGACTATAGAATAATCCTCAAATAAAGAAAACACGAAATTGAATTCTATGACTTTCGAAACGGGTATAGTGTTGAATAAGATATTTTTCTGTACATTCATAGTGACTCCTTTTCACTGGAATCTGAATCCACAATCCAATATTTTTCTTTCACATACGCACTTGTAGGCACGCACAA
The DNA here is from genome assembly GCA_019974015.1 of Nephila pilipes. Lineage (NCBI taxonomy): Eukaryota > Metazoa > Arthropoda > Arachnida > Araneae > Nephilidae > Nephila > Nephila pilipes. The sequence goes on along the minus strand of BMAW01042623.1, from coordinate 23,320 downwards.
ATCTTCGAGATATTTATCTTTCTATACACACAAAAAATTTACAGTTAAAAATAGAAAAAAAATATTTTTTCGTTTGTCATATAAGAGCATTAAAATTTTAAATCGAGCAACTGCAATATTACTAATAAATAATTATTGAATAGATATTTATTAAACGGATACATATTACGGAATCACTGAAAAGCACGTGTTTGATAAGCCATCCCTACTCTCTTGAGATGAACAATTAAATCTCACTGATGTTGTTTATGAGTGGCACACACTAAAAACCCAGAGAAAAAAATTACTGACTTAGTTGTTGAAAATTTAAGAAAAATGTAATTCGAAATTGTCTTCAGGAAAAAGAAAAATTGCGCTTGAGTAATTAATAAACTTCAACCAGTGGGGGAAAAAAATAAATAACATAATTTCTATTAAGATACCAACGAAATGAAATCGTTTACTTACCTTATTAGAGATTCTTTATGTGAAGATTCAATATTTTTTAAACGCCCTCAATAATTCTACAAATAAAATGCACAACGATACACCACACTCCTCGAATTCAAAGCAGGGAATGTTTCTAGAATTTCTTATCGTATTTGAGGGGGTAGATACGACCTTTGACACAAGCGTCTAGCCCCTCACATACTAGTTTCCTCCGTTCCTCCCTGAACATCTGCGCAGGTTGCCGCGCAGCGTGTTTACGTCAGGGATCTCGGCATGCAGAAAGAAATCAGCTGTCACCGCCATACAGTGGACGGGCATATTCTTAGGCATGGACGAAAAAAACGAACATTTTTTTTTTTGGCTTAATGAGTTAATATCATCGTCTTGTAGGTTCTTGGATTTTACAAAACGCAGGGATAAACATTGCGTAAAAACGCAAACCACCATGTTTCTACGTAAAATCATGCTGTACAGATTTATTTTTTTTATTGGAGTAATAGTTACATTTTTCTTAAGATATATTTAATTTCATTATTTATCGTTCGCTTCGATTTCAGGACCTGAAAAGAATATAGCCAATAACTATAATAATTTATTATGTGCTTAAATTTTTTTGTCAGCCTTTTTTTTAAATATTTGAAAAGAACATCCTCAATAGCTTTCATAATTTATTGTCTATTTTACTGTTTGCCCCTTTTTTAATATTTAAAAAGAACATTGTCAAAAGTTTTCATTGGCTACTGTGATATGTTATTGCTTGCCTTTACTCGTTTTTTTGTAATATTGGCATCATTTTTGAACTTTTGAATGTTTTTTTCTGAAGGTTGTGTATTCTATAAAACTTCGATCATTGGGCGTGGATTTAATTTTTTTTTTTACAATAAAAACAGCAATGTTGGAGACAAACCGTGAATTATTCAATTTCTAATTACTGCTTAGTTGTCTACAAAATTATTTAATTCTAAAAGAGGAAATTTTGCTCTACACATTTGGTTTGAATTTATCTCAGTAATATTTTACTTCTAAAAAAACAACATATTTTTTTGCACTCATTTGAATCAAGTGGATAAATGCTTATTACAACAAAGAATTCTTTCTTCTTAAATATGAAGGTTAGTACAATAAAGGCTAAGATTATCCCAAGGGATTTTGACAGTTTGCTGAAGTAATCAATGTTATACTCAAAACTTTTGGTGAGCTTTCTGAAAGACTTAAATTGGACAGTTTTAGAGAGTTGTGGGCAAGGTATTCAGCATAATTACTTTTTGCTGCGAAAATGAATTTGAGGCAAGGAGGTCAAAATATCAAGGCCAAAATCATTAACAAAGTTCTGGACAATACAGATGATTCAGAGGTATTAAAAAATGTGTGATGTGGATAAGAAACCTGACATGATTTCCTTCGCCAGTAAGGATGCACTTGCCTTAAATACATTTTCAATCTGTCCAAATCACAGTACTTCAGTCTAAGAAATGCCACTTTGAAAGCAGGATTGAAAATCTATCCATCTTATGCAAAACCAAGAAGGAATGTTATCCTGAAAAACATGAAGTAACTCAGTTGGGAGCAAAGATTCATCTTCAGGCTCTTCTGAACCATATAACATTGAGAATTTTGTCCATAGTTCCCACAAATGAGGGATTAAAAGAAAAAGAAACCTGAAGCTATTTTCAAAATGGGGGTGCAATGGGTCGTCTAGCCAGAGTGTGTACATACAAACTTTTTCATCGAACAATTGTATAAATATAGATTACTTAGCATTGTACTTGTCTACGATTGTTCCAATCAGATAAATTGATATAGGCAACTCATCAATTGTTTGGAAAACCCAAGACCATCATCAATACATTTTTGTAGACCTGTGAAATTTCTGTACAGCAGAGATATTTTAAAAATAATCAAGCATGAAAAAGAAGGAATATGGCCAATATTGCATTATTAATATGTTATCACTTTTGCCAAAAATTTGACTCGAGGAGAATCAACATCTCTTATAGAATTCCTATTGTCATTATTAAATCTTTCTCCTTCATAGCAATGATGTTAGATATTGATTTTCGGTTATTTTTCATTTCCTGTCAAATAATATATTATTTTGATTTATGTTTTCCCTTCCAGTAACCTGTTTGTTAAGATATTTTATTATAAACTAATATATATATATATATATATATATATATATATATATATATATATATATATAAATTTAAGGTTTCTATTATTAAAATGTTATTGATAATTATAATCAAAATAAATACTAAGTAGCATGTGGCAATTCACAGAACTGTGATGTGGTTTTTAAATTGTGATGAGCTTCTTACAATGTTCAATTAATTTCATACAATTTTGCACATAACAAAATAACCAGTGCACAACATGTGAATGTACATGGGTTGAATAATTAGAAAACTTGACAAATATTAAATATTGCTTGTAGTTCAAATAAAACTATTGGTAGTAATCTATTGAGTGAACAGTATTAATGCCAATGAATGATTAATTATATGGGCAATATTTGATATTGTTGGCCTTGTGAAAAAGGAAGGCAGTAATACAAGGAAGATGAACCAAAACAGACTTCCTCTTAAACACAGAATACTTCGACCTCTTACGAGCATCAGAAATAAAGGTTCAAGACTCAGTTTGGACCTTTTGTATCATGCATTGTTCCTGAACAATTTTAGGATCAGAGTTGCAGTTACCTTATTATTAAAGAGAGGTTCTGAAGAATGAGAAACTATTATATAAATAAGAAAAAAGTATTACCCCCGACACATAAAACACAGGCAGAGAAGGAAGATGTTTTTAGATTAGATGTTAAGCGAGGTTCTCAACACAGGTTCTAATACAAAAACAGTAGAAATAATGACAATTTTTCTGTAAAAAGTGACCACATTTTTGAATATGTAATAAAATTAGTGACCTTATTTGCATACAAACATAGTTTGCTTAGGTGTAAACTTTTAATATATTTATTGGGTTATGTTAATAACATTAATTAATAAGAAGTGGAGTACTATGCAGTGATCAATCAGTGTTATTTATTATTAATTTATAATACAGTAGAAGCTGCTCAAATTTTCCTTCTTAAGACGTTCTATTTCTGTGGTCTCAAATTTTCCCATACATATATAATCATAAAATTTTCCATTTAAATTTTTTCCCACTTAAGAAATTTTTCTCCTCCGAACCTCTTTTTCAACTGTATTGTGAAGCTTAATTTTTAACCCAATGGAAACAGGGATTACAAAAGAAAGGAGGAAACACACTTGGGTGGACTTTGTCCAAGGAATAGGGCAGTAAAAAATTATTTTTGGAATATTCAAAGGTCCTCCATTGCATCCCAGGCCTGTTAACATTAAAGTTGAAGGTCTTCAGCCAGTGGTCCAAAACAGCTGCAAGCCATAAAACTTACAGGGGAAGTACCTCCCAATTAAAAACTAACCAAACGAATGTTGATGGTGAGAAGTAAACAGAAACTTCACATTAATGAAAACATGTACAAAAGAGTACATTTTCAGAATGGAAAAAACTTTGTCATGTTTCCTCAGTCATATTCATTTTTCTAGTTCTTATATTCAAATTACAGACAAGAATTAGTTGAATGTCTATTTCAACTGAGTATACAGTCTGGAAACATGAAGACATTCTTTTGAATTATTAAATAAAAAAAAAGTTGCTGAAGTGTATTTACTGAAACAGTTTTATTCTTTTGCTAGCTTTTGTGTTTCTTAGAAACTGTCTTTTAAGTGATCCAGAAAATAAACGTGACTCTTTAGTGGAAAAAGTGACCCCGGATAACTCTGTGTTAAAAATGCACAAAAAGAATTGTGAATATATAAAGGTACTAATGACTATTATTAAAACTTGTATTTTTCACTAAGATTCTTCAGTAGGACTGTGGTTGAAATTTTTGTGTTCCAATATAATATTTAGAATTATATTATTGTCTTCATTCTGTGAAGTTACTGTGGAAGTTTTGGTCAGTTTCCTTTTCTTTTTTGCATTTGAGAATCTTTGGGGTATTATATTTTTATTAGGTGGAATATCTTTATTAGTAGTTGGGAAATGTATTTCTTGTGCCTTTAATGTATCTGCAGCTTCTAGTTGTGGTGCTATTGATTTTAAAATCCTTTCTAACACATCACATTGTCTATCAGACTTTAACGAATCTATTAGTTCAAAACACTTTCGTTTTATTTCATCCTTTCTGTGCTTAAGTAAGAGGGTTTGTGATTTTTTTTTTTTTTTTTTTGGTTATTTGATTGAAAATTAAAAAATTTTCATCATCTATAATAAGGGGAGATTCATGAGGTACTGTAGTTGTATAAGTTGTATTTTTAATATGTTGGTGTAAATAATGTATGTGTTTGCACATATTCCACCTAATTGATGAATCAATGCAGCTGTGTTTATATCGGTGAATGCATATATTACACTCAGTGCATTGTATGTGACATGTACAAGTTTTATTATTTTCATGTATATTGTATATTTCTGTATTATGTGTTGATGAAACTGACCACCCATTCTCATTCTCTATTATTAGTAAAGATATTGTTTCACTTGTTTTATGTCCGATTCTTAAATCCCGTAACTTACTTGTCAATTTACCTTTATTTGATGTAATTAAGCGATCTATCATTTTATCTCTTACGAATCTCATTATACCGTAAATAGCCTTGTCTAATGTCTTAACATTTTCCCCATGAAGATAAATATATTTCAATGTTCGGTGCATTCGTTCTATGTGCATGTTTGTATTAATGCCACTGCAAAGTCTATAACAGCGTGCCCAGCTGAATATATTTTGTAAATAATATGTTTCAAAGTAATTTGAAAATTCAATAGTGTTGGGATCTCCTTTGAGAAATTTTACTGCTGTTTCTGTCAGTGTTTGAAAAGTATAAATGTCCTTTTCTTCTAAGAGTGATCTGATAATTTTATACGTTTTTGCCTGTTTTTCAGCACCTTTGATTTTTTTAAAATTTTTACTCCAGGATCTATCAATATGCCGTGCACAAAAAAGACGTTTTTGTGGTACACCCATTTCAGACTTCCATGCATTAAAAAAATATTCTGCCATATCAGACATAAACACTTGAGGTTGTAATTGACCAATTTTTTGTTTAATACATGAAAAAAAAATTGATAGCACTGGTTGATCGCATCGATTAGAAATTAAAAAAGCACATGGGAATCCTTGGCGCAAATCATCTATTGTTAGTAAAGTTACCCCATGTGTACCATCAATACATATACAGTCAGAACTAAATTTTTTCAGTATCTCCCCTTGTGCTTCTATCATAATTATCAAAACAAAATCATTTTCTTTTAGAAATAAATATTGCGTACAAGTTGATCCTTGGGTTTTATAAAATAAAATACATGGATTTTCTGAATTTGGCATTTCACGCACCCACATATCCACACTGACCCCGTCATTTTCATGTTTCACAGAATTAGAAGACAGATTGAAAGATTTTTCGATATTATGTAGATCTTTTTTTGTAAGTAAATGAACCCTCTCAAGCCCAGCATCAGCTATGGAATTTCTAATTTCATCTAAAATATTATCCAGAGGAATTTTTGCTGCTATTTTTGAGGCAATATTTTTCCTTTCCTCTGCGGTTAAAAATAAGTGACCTAAATCATTCTGGTGCCCAACATGTACTTTCTGATATGACACTATACATTTGCCATTAGTATGTTCTGTTACTTTTAATGCAGCTGGGCAATATGTATTTATTTTATTGCTGCCAAGGTTTTTTAAATGATGCAAACCTTTACTTTCTGACATAAAATTTCCTGAACGATGGCATCTGAAATAATAGTATTTTGCACCATGTATATTAATATGCTTGGTACTATAAGAAATAAATTTTGACTTCGTATTATTTTCAATCTCTGCTTTCCATGCCAAAAAATCATTAAATGAATTCAATTCTAACTCGGTTTGATCCATATCAATATCGTGAGCATTCTTAAAATGAAATATTATTTCTCGCTTTTCAAAATCACCATGACATACAAGACACACATAATTACCATTTTGATTAATCTTAGAAGTATGAACTTTATTCTGATGACATTTAAAATTATTTAGGTCACTAAATTTGAGATGGCAGTCCTCACACTTGTAACTAAGTGATCGATTTTTTAATGACTCAATTAATTTAGTATTATTAGAGTGTACTTTATTTACATGGCGTTTAAAATTGTATCTATTTTTGAAAGTTTTTAAGCAATCAGGGCACACAAAATTACTCTCAGCTACATTCCCATCATTAGCACACTGACTTTTCAAAGACCCAATTAATGTAGTATTATTATGAAATTTATATACATGATATTTCAAATTGTATTTATTTTTGAAAGACTGAAAACAATCGGGGCAAACAAAATCACTCTCGCCCACACTTTTATCATTTGTACTGTGAACCAGATCACTCGTAACAGAATTAGGGTTAGAATTATCACCATACATAACAAAATCACTCTCAGCCACACTAGAATGATTTACACATTCAAACATTCCACTCATTACAGAATCAGAATTCTGGCACACGATTGCTTCGACCAGATTTTGATTCGATTGAGAATCAAAAATTCCTTCTGATGAAACAGAAGTATTTGGCTCTGAAAAGAGCCGTTTTTCTTGCTTTTCTGCAGAAGACATATTACAACAAATTATGTAAGTGTAAGAAATTAGCAGTAACACGCTTACAGAGCAATGCAAAGCGTAAAATGAACGCGGGAAATGACGACTTGCGCAGAAATGTGCACAGATGTTCAGGGAGAAATGACAACATGCGCGGGAATATGCGCAGATATTCAGGGAGGAACAGAGGAAACTAGTATGTGAGGGGCTAGACGCTTGTAGGGTTTCTGATTTCCCGGGAAATCCCGGGAATGTAATTGTCGCTCCGGGATTCCCTGGAATACATCAAAATTTCAAATAAAAAAAAATTATTTTTAAATAAAATCAATAATAATTATATAAAATAAGAATACATATAAATTCCAAAATTAATGCTTATTTATATAATGAGCTAAAAAATACAAAAAATATATAATAAATTTATAACTCAGTTTTAAAATAGGATTTCAGAAAGCATAAGCAATTTATAATTTTATCACTCAGCCTAGTTCTAAGCTTTGTGACGAACAATCCAGCAGCAGAAAATACCCTCTCGGCTTCAACTGACGTTGGAGGAATAGTTTTTAAAGCCTCACATAGTTTTATAATATTTGTTGAAGGATTTTCAGTCGAGTCGAACAATTGCATCTCTTGTTTCATGATTTTGTTGAAACTAGTACTTTTTTTTAGTTGAACAATATAAAACTTTTCTTTTAGAGTAAATTGCATTCTCTAATTTTTCATCCAACGTTAGAGTTTTTTCTTTCAAAATCTCCATGCTCTCTTCTTCTGAGTGCGAAGAGTTGCATATTGATTCCACTTCTTCGCAGAAATGCCTTGTCCCTATCATTTGGGCTTGTCTAACCAAACAATTTTTACCAGGCAATCGCGAAATATCGTCAGTAACTGCAGTTGCTTCGTATTTTCTCCCAAAATTCAGGTATTTCATTAATCCTATTAAATTAAAGTTGCGTCTCTCATTAATTCTTTGGATTAGAGAATTTTTCATATTTTTCGCAAATTCTGAATTTTGTTCGTTAAATTCTCCAATAACGAAAGAAAATACACCTTCTGCAGTTAGCAAAGTAGCATTTCGACTGCATAATTTTCCTAAGCCAATTTTTACTGGCTTTAAGCCAGCTACAATTGTAGACACAGTTTCAAAATCTACATTGACCATCATTTGTTCTTCTTCAATGTCAATTAAGGCTTTTAAAATTGCTGATTTTATTTCTAAAAATCTTTCAAGCATTGCCAACAAACTATTCCAGCGTGTTTTGGTATCCAAACAAAGCATCTTTATGCTGCCAAACTCTTCTTTAACATATTTTTGTAAAATATCATTCTTGAGAGGTGATTTTCTGAATAATTTTACTACATTTCTAATTTTTTTATAGTTTTATTTATGTTAGTTATAGAATTCTTTTCTGCATAAGTGATATGAAACGAAGCATCTGTTCCTACAGCGCTTTCAAATTCTAAATATAATGCTTTATCTAAATCTTCAATTAGCTCTTCACTTTCATCATAGTCTTCTTCTTCATGCGATTTATCTTCTATTTCAACAATGCTTTCTCCCAAATCTATTTGTTTATTATAAAGCACATTGCACACGGTTAGGTGTATGGCATGTGCATAGCAAAGGTGATTTTCACAACTCATTATTTTTTCGAACTTAACCATCATACTAGCACCATCAGTAACACACGCAACTATGTGCTTTTCTGTTATGATTCCGAATTCCTTTAGTTTAGTCTCAACTGCTTTAACACAATTTTCTGCTGAAAAGGATCCACTAATTCTTAGCATTCCTAAATTAAAGATTTTACCCTCATTGAAGTGAACGTTCATGTTCAAATATCGTCTATTTTTAAGCGATGTAAACTCATCGAGCGTCAAGCTACAACGAAGTCCAGCGTTTAACTATGATGAAATTTCATTAGTAACCCGAGCTTTAATCAAATTATACTGTTTATATACAAGCTTCATGACATCACTAGGTTTTGGAGGAAAGGAATAACCTTTATCATGTAAGGACTTCTTAATAAAGTTACTTTTTGTTATTGCATTTACCGTGAATCCATCTACACAAACAAGTTTACTTACAATTTCCTCTAACGTTTCTTTTTTTTCTTTAAGAAAATATGATAATAAGGGTTTTTTTTTTTGTTCAGAAGTAATTCTGATATCATTATAACTATCAATTTTGTCTTATTAATTTCAATATTTTCTAATCCTGACGAAACCGATTGAGTTGCTTTTGATATATTATGCCGAATTTGTAAATGCCGAAGCAAACCACTTGTAGACCAACCTCTACACTTAAAAATACTGCTACATTTCATGCATTTTGCACTTTCTTCATTTTTATTTTTTATGAAATACTGCCAAACAAAGGACTTCGGAATTGAGACAGACATATTTCAAATGGTTATATTTATATTTTATATCTGAAAGAAATATATAAATTGTAAGAAAAATAAGTAGATCCCAAATATTTGTATGTGTTACATTAACAGAACAATTAATTAATACAATAATTAAAATTTTTATGTTCAGAACAGAATTTGAAACAATATTTTTTGTTTTGATTCTATTAAATGTATATATATACAGTCAGACCTCCATTTTACAAATCTCTCTACACTGCAAATTATTTCCAGGAACCTAGTACAGAAAAATATTGAAAGATGAACCTCTATTTAACGAATTTTCCAGATAATGAACTTTTCTTCTGGTTTTAGCAATTTCGTTAAATAGAAGTCCAACTGTATATATATATATATACTAAAGGCTATAATACTAAATACTATATACAGACTGAACTATATATACTGAAATGTTACAAATCTAAAGAAGAAGCTAATCAAATATAGACGTATAAAAAGACTGTATATGTCAAAAGTTAAATATAAACTATATATATATCTTTAGTTCCGGTTTTTGTTCTGGAAAAACCGTTTCTTTCCTTCAGTTTTCGATTCAGCCTCGACTGAATAATTTTCAGATTTTTAAACGTTTGTATTTGTATTAAAAAGGTGTATGTAATATAAGTATCAAGAAATCTGACAAAGGTTTAGAAGAGTAAATGGTGTATCAAATATATTTTCATCCATGCTCCCTGCAAAATTAATATAATTTTGTGAAGCAAACAGAAATTTTTTAAAATCTGCCTTTGAACTCTAATAAAATTCCCTAGATATTTTGATAAGTAATTTTCAAAGGCAGTTTGTAACAAAATCTACAGAAAGAAGTATTTCGAAGGAATAAATAATTATTCTGAAGAAAGAAATTATTAAAAATTCGAATACAAAAGAATTTGCTTCTTTTAGAATAAATAATCATCACACTGTTATTATTTTGCAGATTCTGTTTCTGTCTCGATTTTTTATTTTCAACTTTATCATATACACAGAGGAAAAAATCTTTCTCCAAATTAAAAATTGTATATTTTTTTTAATGAAACTTATCACTTTTTGCACTAAAAGCAGAAAACGGTAATGGCATGGAAAAAATGTTACAATAAAGATTTTGTAAATTAAAAATCTCGGGAAAAAAATTCACATTTGAAAAATAATTTCTAAAATTAATGTTCCTTCATTGACTCACATGCTTTTGAAATTCAACCAGTCAAAGCTGAATCAATTATTTCTCTAATGTTTCTACTAAGAGATAAATATTAATAAATACTTGAAAACTCATTTGCTGCTGAAGGGCCGATTATGTACGTTAAGAATATTAATTATTGTATTTAAGATATTTTATTTGTATAGCCGATTTCTTGTTTATGGAAGTGCCATAGTATTGTTACATAAATATAAATAAATAATAATATAAGAATCTCACACGAAAGTTAGGTTTAGAAAAATAATAAATAAGAAATATTGCAAGATACTTTATAAAAATATTCTCCCCCAAACAATTTGTGGGTTCATTCCCTTTTTCAAATTGCTGATTCAATTAAATAGCTCTTAATAAACACAAGTATCCGAAAAAGTATTTAAAAAAATTAAATAAACAATAGTTTTAAGTATTAGTACTTACGTTATCCTCATAAATCAAGATCTTTGCACTTCGATCAGATATTGCTGGTTCGCTACGAAATGCGATTGCTTTAAAAACCCGATACTTCTTGTTAACGAAGCTCGATACACAGATAGACAGGAATTTATCTGGACAGATACTCCTTCCCACGGCTAGCTGGAAAAATTCTCACCCATCCAGCGTAAGCGTTAATCTTTCTTTCTCATATTACACCCAACAGTTGGGGTGACGAACATTCGTTCATCCAGGAAGTTCGGGGTGAACGATCGCAAATTGTCACAGTAGGGTCAGCTAACGATGTCCAAGGTTGAAATCTACAGTCAAGTCAAAAATAGCTATCTCGTAGATAATTGAAGCTCCGTGCGATTCCCGGGAACGAAGTACAATTCCCGGGAATAGAAAAAGTACAGAAATCTTATGATTTCCCGGGAACGCGGGAAAGAAACCCTTGTAGCTACCCACGTCCGTTATTGCTCAAAGTCGTTCAGCTTCTCCCTAGTTTTAACAGAGGACCGGTAGGAGGCACGCACATGCGTCAACAGATAGTGTGAAAGGAAAATAGTCTGAGAACGTCTAATGGAAATTATTTTGTCCAAAAAATGGCTGATGATGTATAATGTATGATGCTCAGATGATGATACAAAAAAATGATGTATAATGCTCAGAACTGCGATTTGGATTGGTTCTTTTGGTGATTTTTTTAATTAGCTCGCCAAACGGTCTTAAGAGTTAACAACAACAAAATTAATACCGTCATAGAAAAAATATTCAATGATAAATTGTTGTAGAACGGAAGCATCGCCATATTTGGTGTTAGCCTTATTTTATATCACATTACTTAGTAATTTGGTAAGTTAAGTCTAATAATTATTTGAGAGGCTTATCAATAAAGATATACAAGTATGACGCGCGCTAAAAAGTCATTAGGGGCGACATAAATTTATAAAGGTATTAAAATATTGTAGGTGTAATGCAGGATATTACAAAACAAATAGTGTAACTTCAATACAACACGAGTTTCTTGAAATTGAATTATTAGAATAATGTTTTTCAAATATTTAAACAATGAGTTTTATCATTGAAAAAATAATTAAATGGGTAAAATTCTATCAAATTATACTCCAAGAATTGTTACAAAATCTTCCTTTATTTGTTTTGTTTGATTATTATTAACAATTTTCATTTATTTTCAAAGTATTATTTTATAAAAAAAATTTTATCATGCTAAAATGTTAATACCAGAGGAAACATTATAGAAAAGTTTGTATTTATTAATTTCTTAACTCTTTTCCTTTTAGGTAAAGTTTTAATTACCAGCCTCAAGAATATATTACAGTTACAGTTAACAAGTTTGAGCCTGCTTGTAAAAAAAAATTATTGATGCCAGACAGTTATATTCTGCGAATACACAATTTAATAAAAGTAAACGAATAATGTAAAATTGAAATTTGTTTTATTTCATAATAGTTCATTTTCGAAAACAAAACATTTTAATGAATTTATATGAAAATAAGCATTCAGTCATAGCAGATAGTGCATTCTTTAATTTTCGGTGTCCTCTGAGAGTGTCTTTCGAACATATAAGAAAAAAAAATGCAAGAATTAAAAATAAGCTTTAGCTCTTATTTTCTTAAAGTTAAGAGCCTTCCTACATGAATGACGCTTATGATCGAATCTTTTGTCGTTCTTGTAACTTTATACTACAGCTTCAAAATGAATTTCGGATAATTTTTAGGTTTGTAAATATATTGATTATATATATAAAATGCACATACAGTGTCTCCAAAAATTGAGTATACCATACTCACTTTTTTTTCTAAAGGCTAAAAAACTTCTTAAAATACTCATTTAAGTTTTTCAGTTAACATTTATGGAACCGTTGAAGAAAATACACGTGAATAGCTACAGTAAGCTAAAAGACAAAAAAAAAAAAAAAAGGAACCATTAAAATTTTTACATTGAAAAGTTACAGATTTCAAAGACATTAAATTTGCTGTACATGTAATACATAATTCCTTAAAAATTTTAAAAGGTAAATTAATATTTTATTGCATACAAATTTGCTAGCAGAAAACCTTCCAAGAAAAATGCTCATTCATTTAAAAAGATTTATGTTTTTTCAATGGATACTTTAACTCATATTTCTTCTAACACTGCTTCGAAGTATTCGTTGCTCCAAACATAATTCTTTTAAATGGATTTTTCCCATTGATACCACACACTTTCAATATTAATGTAAACGAGAGGGAGAATGTAAATGCATTTCATGATTGTCCGACCACCATAAATAAACAGAACTTTAGCTGTATATTTCGGCAACATTATCTTGTTGAAAAACAAAATGACAACTTAAGCGTATTTCTATGTTCTTAAATTTTAATAATTCTTCGATATATCCGAGTGTTTCAGTACATATTATTTCTTGAGTTATTATTATTAATTTGTTGAGTTATTATTAGCATTTTCGAAGTATTTCATTCATATTATTAATTTACATTATTTTATTTTTTCTTCCATGAAAATTCATTTTTACACCTATTTTGTAGGTATACAACTCCATCAACGTTAAACATATAATTAACCATCCCTTCCAAAAACACTGAATTGGCTTTCATCTCTAATTACTACATTGTTTTAGAAGTTTTGAGAGTTGAAAATATCAATTTTATAGAAAACATAATTTTTTTTCTTTGTCTCTATTTCCTTTGAAACTGAAGGGCATTTTTTAGAAACATGATCATTAAAATTAGCTTCTCATTGAATTGCTAATGCAGAAATATATCTTCCTGTTGTTGGAAAAGTAAAGGACGCAATAAAAAATTTTACAGTGCTCAATTGAAGATTTATGCTTTTTTTTTTAATGACATTTCCCTTGGTCGTTGAACTAAGACTTATTGTTTTATTCTTCCACATTTTTTTGGTACTTTATTCAGTTTTTTTAACAAAATATTTATGAATTTTTAGATTGATCTTCTAAACCAATATGGCGTAAAAAATTACCCACCCCACTAATTAATATGTATATTTTCCGAATTTAAATTCCAGTTTCAGTTTTGGACATCATTTTCACAGAAATGCTCATTTTTCGCCATAAATTAAATATTAAAATCCTAAGAAAAGAAAACAAAATCGCAAGAGGTATAAGGTGTATATTCAATGTTGGGATTCTGGAATTCGGAAATTTGGAGCTTTGACGTAAACCTTTTGTTAATTAAAATATTATAGACTCCTTATTTTCATCCCTCCATCTTTTTGTAAGGCGGATTTATCATTCCTTTAAATATTAAATTTAAATGATTGTTTAATAATATAATTTTCAGAAAAATAGAGCGGTGTGTATACACACTTTTAGGTCTTACTCGAAATATATTATCAATCATTAAAGAAAAGAAAATAACAAATATTTTTTCCTCATCAAATTTTTTTTTAATTCAGAATTGATACTTTAATCCTGATACAAAGAGGGAAAATGTAATCAATCATCATCGCTTTCACAAGGACATTTCTCTAGGAATGGTATTTTGTAATCATACTCTAAGGCCATTTTCAAGAAATAAAAAAACTCTGAGCCCTCAAAATGTTTCTTATAGCTGTCTGGACTTCTAAACCAAAGATCTCTCAGCAGATTCACGTAATCATAGTCATTTCGTTTGAATCTTATATGTTCACAGATCATTATATGCAAGACATTAACAAAATCTTTTTCGGAAAGGTATTTGAAGATACAATCAACCATGTCCTCGAACTGGGAGTGATACGGTCTGTTTAAAAGAGCTTTAAACACCTCTGCAGGTTCTTTTTTCAATACATTTTCGAACTGCTTTTCATTCATTTGGGTCAAACAGAAAATTTTCGTATGCGAAGGGATGACTTCTTTCATCACCTTTTTAAACACATAGAACTGTTCCCATGGGGATAATTCTTGCAACAGACTGCTCTGTATAACTACGCTATCTTGACAGTACCATGTTAAGCTATGAGGAAATGAATGTTGCCTCCAATCTACAGTTCCACTTCTTATGAATGCTATCCAATCTTTCACTATGTTCTCCCACCCAAGCTTACAGTCACACACTCTAATTACAGAAAGACTTGATCTAGTGGTTTCAGGCATTTCTTGCCACAGCTTCTTGGCCTCTTCCTCCAGCCAATAAACACACGCCATTCGGAAACGCTGTGATACATCGTTACTTTCACATTTTATGAAATTCTTAGCAGTTTCTATTCTATCAATTGTTCCATTTTCCTTCCAAATATAATCAATGGATGGTTTCCATACACGACGATCCAAGATTGGTATATGATCGTATTCCCACTCTTCAATTTCGACACTTAATGGTATCATTAAGGCAATTACTTCTCTTTGTATTGTCCAAGGTAAGTTTAAACTCGATAACTTTTCCTTTGCGATAGGCTTCCATATTTCAGCCGGTATATATCGAATTCCGTTACACGTTTCATGCTCCAAAGTCTTTATGTCAGGATGCTTGTAAATTTGAATCGCAACTTTTGTGAGAATTAACGTCTGGAGGGAAAATTTAGAATCCATTCTTGTAAATCAAATCTATTTATACGTTTCAAATAATTAAATGGAATGAAATCCAAAACGCTAATCTTACAAAAATTATCTTACTGAGCTAAATTGTTATAAATGTAGAAGAGTTCTTGAACTATTATTTATAGCAATAGAACTATTTATACAAGAAGTTGAAGTTATTTACCATATAATTTTTGAGTGAAAAGTAAAACAATGTCTAATGGAAAAAGACGAACTTGATTGTACCTCGGGACCGAAAATCCAAATAGAAGAACTGAAAGAAAAAAAAATCAATCACTGAAGTTTCTTGCAATATTTTGATTTATTGTCAGATACGAAATGATTAAATCATTACAATTCTAATTTTTATGCTAACTTAATTTGTATACTAGCAAATTTTTTTGTGATAAGTTCAGCTTCGTTCGAAACAAGTTCTAAAAATTTATTCATAAATTGAAAAAAATAAATTTCCCTTTTCTTTATCTTAATTAATAATTACTAATTTTAAGTCTTTTACATGAATTTGTCCCGACGATAAAGTCAGTCTCTTTTCACATCTTCAGCTGAGAAAAAAATAGTAAAAATACCATCATGAAAAATTTTCTAGATTATAACTATTGCAATTGTTATTTAGATCTAATATTTTTGAATCAATCTCAACACATCAAGACTGCTTCTAACAGTTTAATCTAACTCGATGAAAATTTCTTTCGATTTTATACATGCGGGAAAACAATTAAAATTAAAATCTCATAAAGGAACATGAAATTGTGTTCATAGTTGTTTCAGTAAATCTTAAGAAATATTAAAACTGAAAAATATTTATATAAATAAAACATTTTTCCAGATAAGGAATACTAAATAAATTACTTTTAAATCCACAAATAGAATCCAGTGATATATATTGAGCAAAAAATAATTTCATTTTTTTAGTATTTCCAGACAACGGTAATGAGTTTCGGAGATAAAGAATATATGCAAAGTAATCCCACATAAGAAGCATATCCAGTAGTACATGAACACTTATTAAAACAAAGAGAAAAAAATTTGAAAGATAATGCAAACACACTTTTTGTTTGTTTGGTTTTATTAACGTCTTGCTAGAAGCAACACGAGAGCTATTGGCGATGGACTTCGTAATTATGAACCACGGTCAAGTGAAGAGGAATGACACCTGAGCCTGCAACCCTTCTCTAAACTTCCCCATCATGCCAAAGGGAGGACTTTGAGCCATGGTAGGTTTCAAGCGCATCCATCCCGGCTACACGGAGGGTCTTTATTGCCATCAAGGCTTGAACCTACGACGCGACAGAGACCACCGGTCACCATTCCGCTGCCTTGACTATTGGGTTACGGTGGCCACTAATCACAATTAAAATGGAAAAAACGTCCCATGAAACTTCATATCACAGTAGGGAATCAGAACGTAAAATTGATTTCATCATTCTTTTCAAACATATTTACGTGGCGTTTGCTTACAAACGATGAACAGTTGATTCATTACTCAACAATACGAGCATGCCAGATGAATTGTCTTTTGACGTAAATTCCCTGTAACAACTCTGCTAAGCCTTACTCGAGCAAGAAGCTGCTTTGCGGGTTGGCTTGTAGTCTGTAAAGGATTTGTTAAGATGTCAGATTAGACTGTAGAGTCTTACCACTTTAGAGGTGTTTGACTTCGATTCAAATAAAACTACAATTGCAACAGCGATCCATTTATTCGTCAATTTTTGTTTTCGCTTTTTACAAAATTAAGTGTTCTATTTCTATGAAAATCAAATTTTAGTCTAAATATTAACCCTCTAAGCGTTTCACACGCTTTTTTCCGTACTGTCCGAGACACCGAAAGCGTCAGAGCCGTGTTTTTTCGCCATCACAGGATGTATTCGAGATCGTTTGCGCCGGGTTTTTCTGCAATTCCTTCCCCCCCTTTTAAAAGTTTTACATCTTGTTAGATAATTGGGGAGGGTTGCGGACACACAATGAACTTTGACAGGAAATTTTATGGCTCACAAGGGAACCCCACTCTTGCCCTTAGGGCTAGAGAGAGTTCCATTGAGACATTCGTTCAAGAGGGGAAGGAGAAGATTTCCTTTCAAGTGTGTTTGTCTGTCAGCTTGAGTTGAGATTTTATTGGGTTTATGAAAGAAATGCGTCCCTTGACCTAGCTTTCGAGATAAAATTTTTTATTTAAACCAATCCAAAAAACGCTTTAAAGTTCAATCACAAAATTAACTAGATTTTAATCCCATTTTTAATTAATATTCATTTGGAATTTTAACAAATTTAGATAGAGTAGGAAACCTACTGTTTTATATTGTTGGACAAATTAATCTTTGTATATTTTCTTTGATTGCTAAAAATTCACCTTTTTTATTTTTCCTCATATTAAAAAATATCAGATAGAGTTAAGTTTTTATGTTATTTCTATAAATCTCGAAAAACATCGCTAAATATATATCTATAAAATGTTTGTTTAAATACAGAGAATGTATGAAAATAATAAATACGTTCTATTGTTTCATTTGTGTTACTTTATTCACTACTTTCAGTTTTTAAAATAATATTTATTTCCTAATAACGTGTCATAAATTAAAAAAAAAAAATCGAACGAGTCAAAATCAGAAACGCTTTAAGATTTTCAATTATTACAAATGAATAATTTTTAAGCTTCTGTATTTCTTTACTTTTAAAAATCTCTAATGCATGAATAAAAGTAATACCAAAAATTAAACTTTTTTTTAAATCTATTAGTTTTTTTTTTTTCATAATTTCAAAGCCAGGTATTCAGGACAGCTTACGCATGATACTCAGTTTTGTAATGTTAAGTTTTGAAATACATCCGAATTTTAAATAACTGAACTACATCTTCCCTCAAAGAGAAAAAGAATGCGATTTCCCACTCCAACTCATATTTTTCAAACTTGATTTTTGAAAAATTAGTAATTAATAGCATCTGCACACATTTATATTTGTTCATAAGTGTAAGTATCAACTGTACTTTTGCACAGATACTTTTGATTACTAATTATTTGAAGATTCAAATTTAAAAAATATTCATATGTGTAAAATCCCTTATAATTTATCTTCTGTTAAAGGATAATTGAAGTACATGTAATTAAAATCCGGACATTTTTCGTAATCTTAACATTATACAACTACGAATTTTACATAAGCTACCCTGAAAATCTGCTTTTCAAATTACATCAAAAAATATTTATGTATGGTACATACAAAGTTAAAAATTATTAATCACATAAATTTACAATTCTATGAAAATTTAAAATATAAAATTCAAAATTTAATAAATTTCATCGCCAGCATATTTTCATATATTCCGTAAGTTTTTTACAAATCAGTTAAAAACCGCACGTCATTAGCAAAAAATATGCTGAACAATTTGATGAATATAAAATAAAAATTTTACTTGGAAGCAAAGCTGAGATACTAAAACTTCGGTATACAAAAATTATGAGCATATCTACAATAGTTTCTGAAATAATTATTTTAAAATTCAGTTAGAAATTTGTTCGTTATATTATACGTAATATTAAATATACCGTCAACATAATAAAGTAATAGTTTGATGCATTCACAGATTATTAAAAATAGATATAAGTGACATTATTATCACAAATGTTAAAAAATTTATAATTTTAAATTCAATTATAATTTTAAATTAAATTGTACACTGTTATATATACACAATATTGTGTTTCACAAACAATTTTTTCTCAAATAACAAATTGTTCTGAAAGTAGGCATTAAGGTACTTTAAAGACTTAGTACTTTTGTTTTGTTTAAGCATTTAATATAAAATATTTATTTTTTTTTCTTATGTGTCTCTGATATTTTTAACATTTGTAACAATTAAAATTATTGCTTATATACGATTCTTTGCATTTTTTTGTAAATTGAATGAACACTTTGATTACAATTTTGTTTATTTGAGAACATATGAACACTGATTTATTTTATTCATGAAATACAAGTTTGAATAAATTGACTCTTTTTGCATTTGTTTTAAAATATGTATATTATATTGAAATTTAAACTACCCAAAATTATACCTGATTTGTTATAAACGAATTTTTGATCTAATAAACACATATAACTCTTTTTAGGTACAATTTGTAAAATGGACTAAAATTAATAGATGAATATTATTTTTACATATTGTGAATATTTTGCACTGAACTTAAACATATATTTTAGTCCCTTTAAGGTTGGAGAAGCAAATCGTAAGCAATTTTGCATTCATTTTGATATTGAATATAAATAGCTGCTCGGCTATTCAGAAGTGAGGTGGTTTACTTTGAAACCAGCACACAAACAGAGCACAAATAGAGTGCATTTTGAAATTATATGATCCGCTTCGGTCAAGTTATTTAAATTTAAAAAATACCTTACATTTGGAAAAAATATCACCTTTCAATAGATCAAATCATACGCTCTCTTTTCTCTACAGCCAGACATTATTTTTCTGTAAAACTACCAAAGAAATTAAACATCATAACATTTCAGCTACAGTTTATTTTATTCCGATATAGAACGAGATATGATGATAAATTCGTACCATTAATACTAAAGAATAAACTAACAATTATATATGGTTATATTCCTGGGATTAAGAATACATTTCTAAAATTTAAAATTGCTTACAAAATTTGTTATGAATTCTTTGAGGAAATGTTTGTCAACTTCACTGAACTAAAGTGTTTTAAGTGTACTGTTTTGAAAGACAAATTAAAAAGGGAAAAGTTTCTCTCACTGCCAAATTTGTAATAACTGATATGTAAGATGTAGTAATCGATGACAATTTTCTGTTAAAAGATATAATACGAATATGTACTTAAAGTTTGAAAACACCAAAGAAACAGAAAGTTGAAAATTAAAATGTGGGATTGAAGATGGCTAGAAATATTTTGACATTTTGAAGAATATATACTCCATTAAAATTTAAAATTATTTATTGAATGTAAAATATATTACCTTTGCACAAAAGTGGATGTAGATGGGGTATTTCGCTTAGAGCAGAGGTATTCAACCTCTTGCACTTTGGGGAACCTTTTGAGCTTACCATTACCTACAAGGAACCCCTTGATCAAACAGCAGAAAAAATAGGATATCAAAGCTCTTTATCCTAATCAAATTTACAAAATTATTATTGCATTTCTACTTTTTTATTAGAAACGTCTTAGTAAGATTAATGAATGTTAAGGTAGCGAAAGTTTTTTTTTTTCCTAAAATATGGCCTATGTATAATAAACAAAAGCAATATTTTTTTAAATATAACAAATAATGAAAAAAAAAAGAATTTTAATGATTTGACCATGATTGTTTTTTATTGCAAAGTATTTTTACGTCTGTAAAAATTTCTGAAACCATCAACCTAATGTCTTCTTCAGCATCCGACCTATTTCTGTATTTTGTTTTTGTCGCAGTGTACAAAGAGAAAGATTTTTCGCATATATAGGTTGAAACATATGATATTAGATGTTTCACAACTCTTACGGCAATTTCATGATATTATTTTCTATTGTCAATCAAAAAATACATTATAACACTTAACTAACTTTTAATTTCAATTGAGTATACATCAATGTGATATATCAATCAAACTGATATACACTCAATTTTTTCTTTTGTTGGGAGTTCGGAGGTTTTCTTCTTTTATTGGGTTTAGTTTAGTGTTTTCTTATTAACGTCGCACTGGAAGCAACACGAGGGCTATTGGCAATGGACCTCGTAATTTTGAACTTCGGTCAAGTGCAGAGGACGACACTTGAGCTGGCACCCCCTCTCCTAACTTCCACACCACACCAACTTCTTTTATTGGGAGTTCAGTGAATTAAAAGTCTTAAAAAGATTTTGGATCCAAGATAATTTTTTATTTTGAACAGGATTCAAAAAAGGTTTTTTGCAGATCTGATATATGTTTGACCAAACTAATTTTTACATTTTTATGAGGATCAGCGTTACCGTCCACTAAAATATTATGCAAATTACTAAAGCATTTAATATTATCTTTCAAAATAAATTCTGTTCAAAATTTCAATTTTAAAACAGTGGCGCCAATTTTACTTCATACCTCGAAAATAATGAATAAGTGTGCATTCTTCACCTGATCCAAAAAACGCCTAAATATGTGACCTAATGCGTCTCGATTACTGTATTTGAAACACGTGATTTTACGAAATTTAAGATTTTATTTTATCCTTAAAATATTTATTGATATTTATTTTTACAAGCAAACTGCTTCTGAGAATTCAATCTTCTATAAAAATTAAACTTTTATGACAATTCTGGCGCTTTGATTAAGCAAATAGTGCTTGATAGCAAATACTAATCATTAATTTTTTTCAAAACATGCAAACAATTTTGTATTTTCTTGGTCTCGTATTCAATAATGAATATAGGGTGCTTTTTCTAGGTTAAAATCGTAATATTAAAATTTAAAAAAAAGTTTTTAAAAATTACAGAAAAAAAATTTTTTCTATTGTTTGAAGCAAACAAATATTTTTCAACATTGAACCCACCAATTTTTATCAAGCTATATTTTTTTATTCTTCATTTGTTGGAACGCTTTTATTGAAACTCAATAGATCGGGCGAACATCTTCCAAGTTCTGATCTGTGAATAATCTGAACCCCATTCCTGCTTGCTTGTAGCCTGCCGTACAAGATTTCCCCTAGGCAACGAAATCGCTTATCTAAGCGTCGGATCTAAGCAATTAAATGCCCAACCCAAGGGGTTGTGTGGACCACCCGCGTCATAAAAGGGGGTAGGAACAGGAGGCTCTTGCATTTTTGAAGAATTTGTGAATGGAAAGGGAAAACTTTTCGGGACCTTTAGCTGTGCCTAAGTAGATCGCTTTCGGTATAGCTTTACACAAAAAAGTAAAACGCTCGGAGGGTTAAAAATGTTTTTCAAAATTGTAACATATGGAAAATAAGTTAAAACTTTGTAAGTTCTTCCAAGATCAGTTAAAATCCACTTCGGTTTATAGAGTGTTTTTTTTATAGTTTATTTGCCATCTACCTATAAAAGTCAAATGGTATTCCGGTTTTGGTTTCTTATACAAAGGGAGGGAATGGTATACAGAAAAAGTACGGCATAATTCTCGATACCAAATCTGGGATTGCAAGTTAGTCTTTATATGGTAATATATTTTCAAATAATACTCACAAATGGAACTTCTGATTAAATGTGATTTTCATTTATTATATTTTATAAGTATTACTTTATTTGTTTACTTTGCATATATTGAAGTATATATTTCTGTTTTTTAAATAAAATTTAATCATGAGCGCATCAAAAAGTATCTGGAATTTTCAATATTATTTTTTCGTCAATAAGAACAGGTTTTTTAACTTGATAAGCATTCTTCGTTACCTTTCCAATAATGTTTTGAGAGTGAAAGGATATAACACATTTTAGAATTAAATTTAGGTAAGCAGCGGAAAATATGAAGTTGGACTTTTCCGTTTACAGTAAGATATTTAAATTATTTGTTTTAAGGTTCGATTGATTTCGTTGGCATATTACTTCAAGCTGTCAAAATTGGCAATATTATCACACAAGTAAATGAAAGAAATGGTCGAAGTCACGGTTATTGTTACAATTATATTTTCAATTTTTCTGTATAGGTGTGTGAGACAAAAGTAAAT
>BMAW01042621.1:118380-134169 GCA_019974015.1 Nephila pilipes | reverse complement strand
CCCCCAGTGAGATTGTCATCGCCTTCTTTACAGTAGATTCATCGGAAGCAACCTATAGTTTGGATTACAACTTGGTATCCGATGTCCGATGAAGGATCGATGTGGCGGCAGCAGTCCAATTTATATTTGACAGCTATTTGCTGCTTAACCAATGTATCAGTGTCACATTTGTTTCGGTACCCTTACACAGTGGTAAGACCAATTCGTCTTAGCAAAGCCATCTGTAGAGAAAAACAGGTACTTTTTGAACTATTCTTGTATAAAAAATATAATGCATTGTTTATTCCATGTGTTCATAATTAGCCTCCTCATTGAAAATCACGAACAAACAAGGATACTTTGATTCCATGAGACACTATAATCTACATTATGACGTCTGTCCTTCATTATTTAATTCTACTTCCAAAACACTATCAATGAATATTAGACTCCAATTAATAATACGGAAGAGTAAGATAAAATTATTTATTAATAATTAATTAAGAAAAGATAAGGTCGCTCTATATCTGGAATTTCACTTAATTCGTTAATTCTAGATTATGATCTAAAGCTAAAGTCTACCAATTCACTGTTCTGGTTCAACTACTTTACTCAAACAGCCGAATCAATAATCATATTATAGCTGAATTATATATCAGTTGATATAATCAGCTATAATATGATTATTTATCAGGAGATTATTATAATTCCTAATTATATATCAGCCTGACATTATCGTCCATCTTCCTTAATTTTCTTTTCAATTCTGTTTCATTTATATATCACTGTCGCTAATTTAATACACTAAATTTCTTATCTTCATCTAATATACTTAAACAAGCTTCATTTTGGTTGGAAAGAAATTACAATTAATGCAATTCAGATTACTATAAAGTCCAAAAAGTTAATGAAGAGAAAAACGTGAAAAATCCAGTGTCACACAATTTACCAAACAATACAGAAAAATAATCTATCAGTTTGGAGCCAGACAATAATTCAAATGAAATCTTTAACGCTATCAACAATTTAAAAAAAAAAGCAATATTCATTTTTTTTTTTCTCATTTTTCTAAAATTCACAAAGATGTGTCAACACTTTAAATTTTCGAAGACAGTTCTCAGCTAATTCCCGTGTCCATATGATGTTATGAAAGGCCTAAAATTTTCTCATACTATCTTATTAAATTTAATTTAAACATATGAAACAGTTTGTATAAAAAAAAAATTTCGTTTACGTTATTGAATTTTTAAAATAATAGTAAAGTTATCGATACAAACTGTGATTACGTATTTTTAGCATTCTTAGAGCTGCGATTTAAATAAATGAATTTTGTGCCTAAGTAGTTTGTTTTTGATCGTTTCTGAGGGTCGATTCTTATAAAGAGTTAAAGGCTAACAAAATCTATTACCGCTAAAGACCCGGCTGTTGCTCAAAGTAGCGGGGCTGTTGCGCGTTAAATTTGTCGAAATCCTAAGTCCTCCCATGGCATGGTGTGGAGGTTAGGAGAGAGGGTTCCAGGTCAGGTGTCGTCCTCGTCGCTTGAAGGAGGTTCAGAATTACGAAGTCCGTTGCCAACAGCTCTTGTGTTACTTCCAAGAGCGATGTTGATATGAAATCGATCAGACGTAATGTTAATTAACACGAGCCATAGTTCTTTCACAAGGCGAGGCTCCACCATTCATAGTTTAAACAGTTATACGGCGCTGGAGCCGAATGGTTACGGTGACGAGCTCAGGACCTGCAGTGTTTTCGTCGAGTTGTGGGTTAATGCCGCGTCCTGATGACACTGAAATCCTCCATACGCGATAAATCTATCAAGACTGCAAGTCCTCTTCTGAGCTTGGTGTGGAAGCTTGAAGGCGGGGGCACCGGCTCAGGTGTCGTCCTCGCCACTTCATCGAGATATAAAATTACGAAGTCCATCGCCAATAGCCATTGAGTTGTTTTACAGTGCGAGGTTAATTTGCAATCACAATTACAATCGCTAACTCAAGCTAACATAAGAAACAGAACGAAAGCTGCCTTCTACATGAAAATAATGTTTTATAAAATTGTAGTTGCAAATGGGAATAATACAGAAAAGCTTTATAGAGTAACTACACAGTTTTGAATATTTCTACAATTATGAAATTCACAATATTCTTAGTTTTCATTAGAACCTGAATATTAGAGAATAACAAATAAAAGATAATACGTCTAATCTTTAAATAGGAAAATCAGCAGAATTAGTTGAGGGAAAATATTTTTGGACGGTGTTAGCGGAAGGAAATGTTGTCTTGCCAAGCCCAAAGTAGAATGGGCATTTTAGATGGCATCTAAGAATTTATTTCACTGTCAAACCTTTCTTTGTTTATTTGTATTAATGTTTAATTGTGAGATGAAGCATTTGTAATAATAATGATGATGGTGCTAACAGTCTTTTTTTTTTTTTTTGCCGATTACAACTTCAGAATACACAATAATTGTTTCAGCTTCTTTTTTTGTTAGTTCATGGACATGAAGAAGAAAATTTTGAGAAAATTAATCATGAATAAAATCCAACCCATTAAATTGAATTGAATCTGAAAATTCTCACGGTGTGTGGGTGTGTGGCATGGAAGTCAGGAGAATGAAGCAGCAGCTGAGACGCTTTATTTCATCATGATTCAGAAATGGCAAACATCCATTCCTCGCTTTGTTCCAGTCTCACATAAATTTTAAATTATTCAGGTTTATTCAAATATTTTAAATTATTCAGTTTTATTCAAATATTTTAAATTATTCAGTTTTATTCAAATATTTTAAATTATTCAGTTTTATTCAAATTTTAAATTATTCAGTTTTATTCAAAATTTTAAATTATTCAGTTTTATTCAAACATTTTAAATTCTTAATATTCAAAAATGATAAACATTTAACCTACCTTATTAAAAATATTTTGGGTTAGTAATTTTAAAAGTATAGAGAGTGAAACCTAACTTTTCTTTAAAATTTTAATGAAAGCAACAACTTCTATATTTTTTATTCCTTTCATAATGAATAATTATTAAAATGTTAAGTCACATACTGTCTTTTAAAATGGCTTGAGTATTAAGTTTACGGTTATTGACATGCCGATGGAAACGTGACAAAATTACTACAGAAAATGATTATTTAATTCCAAATACAATTTTTAATTAGACGATATACTATATTTTTTAGCCACCCAAAAGGATATTGTTTTAGGTGGTATTTGTACTGCAGATCACTTTTCCATCAAATATCGGAAGTTTACTATTGTCCATTTCTCGATATTTCATCGTTTACTTTAATTCTTACATTTAATCGAGTTATTTAATAGTTATTATTAAAAAAAAGTGCCTTGGGTGGCTAAAACTATCCTATGCATAAAACTGTTTTATAAATTTTCTTTAACACAATCATGAAACATACAAACACGCATATATACACTTTTTTTTTTCAAAAAAAAAAAAAAAAAAAAAAAAAAAAAAAAGTAAAGATTTTGGGCTGGTAACAGAAATTCCATAGGATTAATATTACGTTCACGCAAACAACACAGCCGGTAACCGGGAGATGTTTAGGCGTCAAATACTTTTTGCATCCGAGACAGTCAAATATTAAATTTTAAAGTGCTGTCTGTGTTGTTGAAATGTAAATTAAACGTTTAATATAAGAGGGCATTAGAGTTATATTAAACTATTGACATGGTAAAATAAATAGCTGCAACTTCTTCAATTGTGTAAAAATTAGTTCTGCAAATCAATACTGAAACTGTAAATTGAAGTAGATGTAAAGCTCCTATGACTTTCATAACATGTACCTGTTTTAATGTTATGAAATAAACAAAATAACATGATAACATTACGAACAATTTTTCTCCTCGTCATCACTCATAACGTTCAATCAAAAACTATCAAAGTAAGAAAATAGTTTAAAAAATTTGTCCTTTGTCATGTTTCTGATGTTTCGAAGAAAAGATCAACCTTTGTAAATACTATTTATTTTTGAACAGATGTTTATGTTTAAAGAAAAAACTTTGGAAGAAAAAAATTTATCGTCAGTAGCTTTGGCACAAAGATATAGAGAAAAAAATTTCTTAGATGTATAAGAAATTACATAGTTTTTGTTATGAGAAATGATGTTTCATATTATATTTATTATGAAAATCTCATTACGTCTTGAAACGAATTATTTTTCAAGAAATATCTATTTTTCCTGTTTTTGCCGACAAATATCGGCAAAGTTGAAAAGCTACTAGTTTCTTATGCGCAGCATAGCCTTTTTCAGTTAATTTAAATTTTTGATCATTATTTAAATCAGCTAAAAGTTACTAAATTTGCTTTTTTTTTTGGATCGTTTTATTTTCAGTTTTTTTTTCAGTCAATTTGTTTTCAGTTGGATCGTTTTATATTTTATTTAACTGACCATAGTAAGCCTATTTCAAATAGGTCCATGTAAGTACATCTGATATTCATACGATTGTCGCAGCGGCAGAGAATTTTATTTAGAAAATTTTAACCTTTTTTTTTAGATTATTCTTAATCACTTATTTTATTATTTAGTTATAATTATTTATTATTTTATTTTATGCAGTAACATTACTTAATCCATAAGGTATAATTAGAAATTTTTAACTTAATTTGGCTATGGGTTGTTTGAACCCACTGATAAATTATATTTACTTTTGTTATAAGGGGCTCTCACGCCTTCTCAATTTCAACTAACCTTTTTGTGTATTCTTTGACGTTATTTGATTAAAGAACTTTGACGCGTGAATAAACCGCGGATGACGTAAATTAGCAGTGTTAAGTTGAAATGTAGAGAATAAGAAAGTTCATTTAGCGAGTTTAGATATGTTTTGAATAATGCGAGGAGTTTGAAGGTTGACAAGCACACATAACACTATTGCCAGATGGTTAAGTAATCTTTTAGCAGCTATTATTGTACTCGGACACAGTGTATATTGTTCTTGACTTGGATCCACTTTTGCAGTTATTGAGATAAATAGAATTTTCAGCTAATTTGTTATTGAGGACACGTGATATTTTTCCTTCCTCATTCGTAATAATAATTTATTTTTGGAACCCTTTAAGAAAAGAACAAACATTAGTTTTATTTTCTTAACTTTATCTTGAATCTCAGTGGAACAGACCCTTAACAGCGGAACCTTGATCCTTAGTCAAGGTCTCGAGTACGTGACCGGCGTTGTTTGAACCTAATCCAGATTCCAATAGAGACTAATCGTGTTGCACATAAAATCTATCTAGGCTTTTTAGTCCTTACGTTGCAGTGGCATAGAGATTTGAAGCCAGCTCAGGTGACGTCCTCGTTTATTTGACCGTTGTTTGAAAATTGCAATGTCTCCCGTCAACGGCCTTCTTGTTGTTTCTGGTGCAGGTGTCAATAAACAAACTATCTGATATTCGTTTATTATAAGATATTATTAAATAAGGATCTTTATTTAAATAAATTTTTCTATCCAGTCTTAAAAAAACCACACAACATGCCTTTTGTTTTCAGTTGCGGAGTTACTAAAATTTGACAAATTTATTTTTAATTTCTTAAGAGCACGAGTTTCTTACTGTTTCCTAATATTGAAACATGTTTTGTAATTCATTTTTGATTTTAAAAAAAAATCCTAACATTTTGTTTAAGAAGCGAAAAATTCATGTTCATACCCCCCCCCCTTTTTTTTTGTCTCATTTAAACATTATGGGCAGCATGCAACTGAAGTACTAGAAAAGACGAGGAAGAATTTTTTCAACGGTTGAATATCTTTTTGACAGGTGTCGATACATAAAATCATCATTCAAAAATCACTTGGAAAATCTGTATTCATTCACAAACAACAGAAGAAAAAAAAAATCCCGTTGCTAAAATATATCTCTGCACACCACTTAAAAGCTCGAAAAGTTCGTTTATCTGATAAGAGCGCTCAAAAAGTGAAAGATATTCGTTTCCAAGACACTAAGTGTTAACCTATTTCTTTGAAATTCTGAACGAGTGGGCTTTTACACATCTGTTCACAATGCTGAAAAAAAAATTTTTTTTTTTTCAAGAAGCAAAATAAATCTTTTTGTTCTTTCAAGAGAGCAGTAAGTATTTTTAATCAAAAAAAAATCATTCGACCAACTTGTTTATGCTTACCAACTATTGCCTAAGAAGAGATGAAAATAAAACGTGTCGTTTATAACGCTTAGATAAGAATTCAACTGTAATTCAAGATAATACTGAAAATTGCTTCCCAAACGACAGATACCGCAGTAAACAAATCCTTAATCGACCAATCAATAAGTCGTAGGCCAATATTTTTATTTATTTACCTCATCGGCTTTTCGTTCCAAGCCACGTTTCTCACTCGTTACGTAACGGTTTGAAAATTTCTCTCCGTTCGCGCTTTTTTTCGAATTTGAAAACCGTTGGCGACGGAGGCATCTGTCGCCAAGAGTTGATTCTCCGGCAACCCTGGGTCCCCGGATTTTCGCCTTGTGGCGACCATGACGCATGCTCGGTTACGTCCACTGACGCTAGAAGCAATCGCTGAGGGGGAAAAAAGAAGTAGTAGCATAAAAAAGTAAAATAAAATCTAAACCGTTGGTTGTGAGCGATAAGTTTTGTTTACGTCGTCGCACTTCTTTACCGCGTGACGTACAGGGTATAGCGTATCACTCGCTCCGCTTTGCAATCGGCGTGTGGATGAAGGTATATTTTTCAAAAATTTGAACGCTTGCATTTTTTTTTGTATTTATTTTGGCGGAGATTTTTTTTTTTTTCCCATTCTTTTTCTTCCATGCACGGTCTTAAACACCTTCGTCGGGACGTGGAGTC
Source organism: Nephila pilipes (assembly GCA_019974015.1). Lineage (NCBI taxonomy): Eukaryota > Metazoa > Arthropoda > Arachnida > Araneae > Nephilidae > Nephila > Nephila pilipes. The sequence goes on along the minus strand of BMAW01042621.1, from coordinate 127,383 downwards.
CTGGTTTGATGTCACTTCTGCGAGTGAGGCGTTACCCGTGAACTTTCGGTTTACGCAAGATTGATGGCGAAACGCATCTTGGCACTTACCAATACAGCGGTTGTGCGTTCCGACACTGATATGTTCCGAAATATGGACAGATAGTGCATTTTCGCCGTTAAAAAATTGTGATCGTTGGTGCAAAAGTGACCGTTGAATTTATTAGTACGTCTCTCGGCCGAGTTGGAAAAATTAATTAACTCGCCATTTTCAAGATCAAGTGTCCAAAATGTAACAAATCATTTCGATGATCGCAAATGCCTTTTTGTATGCCGTGAACATCATTTAGCGACAGGAGAAATTTCGTTCGAATATTCAACATTTCGCCACCATGTGCTCATTGTTTACATCCAGACTGAATTGCGGAAAGGACTGTTGCGGTTTCGGTTATTTTTGAGAACTGCCTGCATGTGGTATTTCTAACTGAAATCTACGAAAATTCTCACCGGAAATTTATGCATCATTTCAGTTCAAATCATTGGTTTCCGAGAAGCTCGATTGTCAAAATAGAATTTGCAGTTCCGATAAAAATCATTTTCGTTAAAATCGTTTGGCGGAATATATTTAGAAGAATGCTATAACTGCACGTAATTGTACTGCTTACATTTCGCAAATTTTTGAGAGTAAAAAAATTTTGCACTTTGAAAGAGTTGAAATATTACTTTCAAAATTTTATTTTCGCATTTTATGTATTTATTTATATTTCTTCCGTCTTTCGAAAGAATATATATGTACATGCACAGAAACCTGTTTGAATTTATCGACTATTTTGCATCTTTTTTTTAAATTTTTTTTTTTTTTTTTTTTTGTCATCTAATTCCCTGATTTTGTGTTACATTTCTCGTCTGCAATTCCTTATTGAATTTTAAAATTCATTTATTATTGTGTGAAGTGAATCAACTTTTCTTTTTTTTACTTCTGATAATTCAAAAAAAAAAAAAAAAAAATGCAATTTGTACTGGATTTTAATTCGGATAATAATTTATCGAATTCTATTGCCTTTTTGACGAAAAAAAAAAATAAGTATTTGACAATCACAAAAATGTCCGTGGATTTCTGCAAATAAATCGTTTTTCTGATTGTACGATGAACCGCAAAAGGAACGCCGTTTCTCAAGTTAACGAAGAAGATGAAAAGGAAGAAAATGCCGTTGTTCGAATTCTGCAATCGCGGACATGCAGAAGACTGTTTTCCTGGAGTCTTTCGGACGATACCATACCTGCAGAAATCACTGCCGAGGCCAGGGAGGAGCAAAAATTGCGATGGAACTTTGACTTCCAGACCGAAACGCCCTTACCGGGGCGCTACCAGTGGATCCGGTCCGGTGAGGCCAATGGTCACAAAAAGAACGGGAGTGACGAACCTGAAAGGAAGAGGCCTTGTGGCGGTGAAAACAGCAGTCAAAAGAGGCAAACCTCCCAGTCACGTGAGTAGAAACATATTTTTTACTGACATTTTCGAACGCCCACCTTTTAGGGTTCGGGTGTTTTGTTTACAAATAGAACGTAACATTTTATGAAACATGTTGTAGTCTTTAGTTGTCTGTAAACAGTGTCAGGTGTTATCTATTAGAACAAATTATACATCTTCTGCTTTCGAAGGTCGTGTTATTCACCACTTAAAAGTTTTAACGTTAACAAAATTTAAAATATTTTTTAAAAAAATTTGAAATTTGTTATGTTTGATTACATTTTTTTTTTTAAATCAAATTCTGAGTTTTATTAGCTGAAATTTTTCTTGTAAAATCAACCCTATTCGACCCTTTATTTATTCGGAGCAAATCTATTATGCCGGAAATCTGTGTTTGGGGTATTATATTTAAACTATACTGCTTGGTTTTGAACCACATTAAGTTTATTTGTTTAACTTTACAACTGTAGTTTAATTGTAGTGTGTTATATATGTATAGTTAATTGGTTAATGAAAAAAATTCATATTAGAAATGACTGGTATTATGAATTACAAAAATACGTTAATGTGTTCTTGATTTCAATGGAATTACGTTCTGATTGAATCATTAATTTTTTTAAAAAACTGGACCGTGAAGCATTCAACTGCTATGTTTCAAATTATATAAAGTTTCATATTTTGTATGTTGTTTAAAATGTCATTATATGTGATGAGTAAAATTTTTAAACGATTGCATGTCAACCAAATTGAACGAGATTGCAATTTTGGATGTTGTATTGAACTCAAACATTTTGAGAAGTGAGAATTCTTCTCAATACTGTTTGAATCCTACCGAATTAAAAAAAATGCTAAAGAATAATATGATTCATAATTTACGAATTTCAAGATCGGATATACTTTACATAAGTGAAAATTAAATGTGTTTATCCCATCCATTAGCTACTAAGCGAGTGAGATGATGCCGGTATCTTATGTTTAATAATGTAAAATTGTTTTTAATTTCTCCGATTTTCTGTTTAGTTATTCTTTACTGAATTTTTCATTTCTATAATGTTTATTTCTATGAAAATTTTCCTTTCACTTTTTATTTCTTGAATTGTGCAAAATAAATTGGAAGTTGCGCAATTGGTAAATCTGTTGGAAAAAATTCAAAAAAATTTTTAAAAATATTTTGACATATCGAACATTTCCGATTATTTGGAGTGTGATTTAAAAAAAAAAAATTATGTAGAATTCTTGCTGCTAAGCACACGTGTCGTTTGTTGAAAACTTCGGGAGAAAAAAAAAGAAGCAAAATTGTGACGCACTTCAGAAAGCGTGGGACGGTGATATTAAATCCCCCAGTCCTGATTTAAAGTACATCTTACTCCTGATATTCATTGCCATTTATGCCTGTTTTAATTTTTTTTTCCTTAACGGAAAGAAATACGTTTTAAAATTTATTTCTGTGTAAATAAAGAATCGTATTTTGTTATTGTTTTCGGTGTAAAATAGATATATCTTTGTACTTAGTTTTTTTTTTTAGTTAACCCCAGCTTATTTTTAAAAAGTGACAATGCTTATTTAAAAAAATATATATGTATTAATTTTTTGGAAGAAAATTAAAATATCACGATGAAAGAATACATTCGTAGAATATGAAAATATTTGTGCTTTAAATAATCTTTGACGACTTGTTTGATATTCGTCTGCAATATTTTGATATTCTATCCACGGCTATACGGAACGTAAACACACTATTGCCAATGAAGACAGATTTTGCATTTTAAACATTGATGTGTGGTGAATCGTCTATTAAATGGTGATCGGTAAATGAAACATTTGAAAGTTACCATTTATTATGTTAAAGTTTAAAATTCGCTCTTTTATGTCACATCAATATTTTGAGGGGGAAAAAATTCGTTTTAAATTGATCGAAATTGCATCATATTGCGATAATTCTTACGAACAATTTGAATTGAATACATTTAGAATTTGCAAACATTCTTTTTTTTTTTTTAATGAACAAACAATAATGTATTAACAAGATTGTGCTGTTAACGTTTTCATCGAAATTTTCGGATGACCAAATGTGGCTAAGAAACCGAATAATCTTTTTGTCAGGTTGATATAAATAATGTTTCAGTGGTTGAAAAATTGAAAAAAGTGTTGGTGTTATTTTCAGGTTTTTTTTGTTTTGTTTTGTTTTCTGTGTGGTTTTGTGTGTGTTAGTTTGCTAGTTTATATGTTGTGTAATATATTACACAACATATAAACTAGCACATAAATGTCATGACATAGATGTGCTATTCTCATCTAAATTTCTATGCAGAAAAATTTCTGTATATGTAAAAAAGATGATGAATAAGCATAAAAACTAATGTGTTTTGTAAAAGTACACGTTGTTTTTTTTCCTTTGTATAAAATATATATTTACCTAAATTTTTTTTAATGTGCAGTTCATGTATTATCGAAAAAATTATTTTGTTTTCGATGTCTGCCACAGTTTTTTTTTTGAGTGTGTGTGACAATATAAACTCTGATATGCTAATATTAAAATTAATTTGAATTGTAAGTGGTTTATAATGAATTTACATGCAGATTTCTTAATACGCTTGCAAAATACCTCCGAAAAAATCCAGCTTGTAATTTATTATTGCTAGAGAATTTTAAGCAGTATTTCGCACAGGAATGCGTTCTATATTATAATGTTATATTTGTATATTGTTTTGTGAAAAATATTTTAATTTCTATATTTAACATCATTTTATTTGATTGTGATTTTCAAACTTTCATTTTTTGATGATTAAAAACGCGATTTTCTATTGTAATAAGTATTTTGTAATAGATTATCATCAATTTTTTTTTAGCGTGGCTGCACAAGATTATAACTGTTCTATTAGAAATGTTTCCGTTGCACTAATTGGTTATGTCAAGATTTTTTTTGCCATTTGCTCATTTCTAGAAGATAACTGTTACCCCATTTCTTGTGCTATAAATGATCATTTGTAATATAAAAATAGTTGCCACTTTTTTAGTTTTGGGAACGAATATTTTATTTTAATATTTTTACAAGCTTTTATTTCACTTGCCATGGTCATGTGTATGTCTTTCTAGTTTAAAATTTGTACTCGAATTTTAACTCACCTAATTAACATTCGATCGAGCTTGCATACACGTATAACTCAAGTAGTTATGCTCAAGCAGTGACAGACTTGGAGGGCGATCAGGCCTTACACTTAACAATGTCCAATTGAGTTGAAATTTGCACACACGTGAGCTCACGTAATTGCTTTTTTTTTTAGTTTGAAATTTCTAGACTAAAAAGAATTAAATCATTGTGAATTAAAAAAAATTAAATCATGCTTTTATTTAAAAATTGACTAAAAGGTAAGGAAATGATTTTTATGTGTAAACTAATATATAATTTATAAAATCTTAGAACGTTAATATTATATATATATATATAGAAGTAGCTATGGTACTTAATGTATCGATAGTTGCCCAGATATCTTATTTAAAACCTATGTATCTTATATAACTCAAACCTATATAACTTATATTTATTACTTTTTATTTAAAGAATTATTTTGATACTTTTTTGTCCATCTTTAAGTAAAATCTTGATTAAAAAATTTCTTCGCTTATGTTTTTAAGATTCTAATGTTGAAACATATTTTTATCCTTGCATTTTAATACTTCGCTCTTGCATAATTTTTGAATAATTTTTTATAATCCTCAAGAAACAAAATGCCAAAATATGAGAAATTGAAGATTTCCGACACGTGAATAATATGTAGATTCTAATTTAATGATATATTTTTCATCTCTTAATTTTTTCTAAAATTTTATAACAATTCTTTGAACTATAGAGGTTTATTAAATGTTACATTTTTTTAATGGCTCTATTGTGATCTCTTCCTATAACAATTGTGAGGAAACTTATTTTATAATTAAACACAATAATTATTATTACGTATAAGTTATGTACATGTATAATTTTTAATTTAATTTTATTGATTGTATACGTTGATTAATTATATAATTATGAAAATTCATTTATTTCATTTTATTTGCTACCATTGAATGTAAAATAGTTTAATTGGGCATTTTATAAACATAAAATAATAGTTCACAAATTGGTTGCAATGACTTTGTTGCACTCTATTGGTTGCAATGAATTTGATATATAGAGTGATAAAGATATTCAAATTTTAGGAAGAATTATTTAATTCTACATAGTTCTCGATTTTAAGAAGAAGCAATTTTTTTCTGTTGTAGCATTATTTTTGGTGTCTCGAAAGGCAAAAAGAATCTCCAGGGACAACATACAATACCGATGCATTCACGTACAATATTAAATATATCAGAATACACTTGGGGAGAAGGTATTTCTCTCCCCCCCCTTTTTTTTTTATTTTTTTAATTTCGTGTGTGAAAATTTTGATTGCATCAGATTTTTGAATTTAATTAACAAATATAATTCTTTACCGGAACTCCTGAAGGAGAAATTGTTAGAGGTTTATGGAACGGAAAAACTTGAAATGACCTTGAACTACTTGTATCAAGTATTCCCTACAAGATTATTTCTAAGCGGAACTACTGATGGATCGAGTATAAGATTCAAAAATAGTATCTAACATGTTTCTTAGTTTTTCTTTTATCTGGCCTAGAAAAATCTGTTTTGTGTTGTTTTTGCTGGCTATTGTATAAAGGAAATATTGTTTTGCCGTTTCAATTTCGAAGCATAAGCGAGTCGAATTTCTGTAGTACGTTTAGATTATTTTTAAGCCATGAAGCTTTAATTGATTTTGAGGTCGTTACATGTAACTCTGATGTTTTATTGAGAGCTTTAAATCAATGCGAAATGCTGAGTTTGCACTTGTTAATTAGCATTTCAAAGTAAGAGAAGTGCGTGGTTTCTTACAATGAATATTTTTAAATATATTTTTTATTTATGAGAAAAAATGTAGTTAAATTATTGTTGCTAATTACGCGTTTAAACGAAACATTTGAAAGTGATATGATAAAGAGATTGTTATAAGAAAATCTTCATCAACAACACATAAATACTATGTCGCTTTTTTGTATAAATGTTGAACCATCCAAATTATTATTTAAAAATCAATGTTTTAATAATTTTAAAATAATACCTGTGATGCTTTTTTTGACATTTTTATTGATTTGATCTCATTGAATCATGTTTTTCGAATATGATTAATTTATTTTAAAAATACACGTGTTAAATATATTTAGGAATTCTGATTTTATCGTTTTAAATAATATAAGAGCATTATTTGAATTTTGTTAAAGCTCTTATCGTACGAACCATTAATATTCATTGTTAATTTTATCATTCTTATTTTTCCCTCCTCAAGTTCAATCAAGAATATCAATTTGAAGACAGTAAAGTGCGGCCTAAATAGTACTGAAGATTTCATTGCGATTATTTTACCCTCCGTTTCTGAAAACTATTTTAAAGTTTTTTTTTTTAATGATCTTAAAATCTACTTAGGAATCTTTAAAGTAAATATAACAATGTTTTAATAATACAGAAGAAAAATGTAATTCCACAGAAAACTTCAAAATTTTTGGCTCTTTCGTATGCATCCAAATAAATAATGTTTATAAAAGATGGAAGACGTTAGTGTTGACTGAAAGAACAAAATGTTGGAAGTTCTGTGGAAGAATAATTTTCCTAAAAAGTATTTTTAAGTTAGTTTAAAATTCATTTGGTGTTATGCTATTTATATAAACTATTGTAATGGGGGGGGGGAACAGTCTTAAAAATTAATATACTATTATTTATGTTTAAAATAATTATTTTAAAATGAAAATTTTAACGCAGATTTGAATTAATCGTTATTTTTTTAATTATAAAACTGTTTAATGTTTGATTAAATATAAAAATATAATGCGCAGTAAGTTAAAATATTTTTCCGTCCTGAATGAAAAAGATAATCTGTTTTTATGATAAAAATAAAGTATAAAAAGTTGGAGGAATTGAGTATTTACTTATAAATGGTGTTTTTTCATCATTTATTTCCATATTAAAATTCAAGAAAATGCAATCCTCAAAAATAAAATACAAAAAATAAAAATTCATTCACACACGAAATTTCACTTTGAAATATTAAATGAGATTAGCTTTTAAAAGTTATGTATTTTAAATAAGAAAGAAACGAATGATGAAATTCTTGTATTGCTGCCACGATTTTCGCTTTTAAAATATGTTATTTGCTTAATTTTATTGTAGTATTCATTCGTGTTATATCTATATTATACAGTTAACTCAATCGAAACAATTTAAGAATTGCTAACCTCTCAAGAAGTATATACACGTTTTTAAATATAAAGTTGTTTTTGCTGAAGTAAATCGTGTGAAATAATGAATATTCAAAAATAAATAAATAAAATTATTTAAAGCTGTCGATTTTTTGACGACGAAAAAATGTAAAAAACAAACCCTGTGAACTGTAAGTAATTTGCTTTTCAAAACAAATAAAGAACCATCTGATTTTTGAAAAAATGTTTTTTTTTTTTTTTTTTGTGAATTTTTGAGAAATTTCGTATATCCCTCTCTTTCTCTGACAGTCTGTGATATACAATGTAAATCATTGTTTTCATAATGAAAATACCATTCATAATTAATTTACATTTGCTCGAAAAATTTACCGCTACCTCAAAACTGAATGAGGTATGCTTGGAATTTATAAAATGAGAAGTAAAAAAAAAAAAGTCTCAGAAAAGGAATGAATAGACATAATTTTCTTCTCTCAAAATTGTGACAAGAATTAAAATAGCTATAAATATTTAATTATTTTGCAATTTCTATGCATTTGTTTACACTCTAAAGTTTAAACTAAAAATTCAGATCTTTTATAAAATATTGTAACTGATAAGAAAATCAACTTAGTATTTTTATTACATGTAACGGGAATGAGGAATTCCAAAAACATTCAATATTTCTGGATGAAATTTTTTTTTAAAAAAAATGATTCTTTTATACGATAGAAATTAATTTTAAAAAATTCAATATTTTTTGAAAATATTAGAAACGTACAGATTTTCTACGCAAGCCTTGGTACAACTTGCCCCGTAAGCCGTCCGTTGCACATTTCGTGAGCACTTATGCCATCGGAGCGTTTTGCTATAAGAATCGAAAACAAGTGACGTAATCGACAACAGAACCAACTTTTCATCTCTTCCTAAATTTCAACACTTATTGGTGTCTTCATAACAGCATCTTTCCTTTTTACTAAGATTTCATCAGCAAATCTATTCGAGCGAAAAATCTCCATTCAAAATTCATTTTTGTTTTTCTGTCATCACTGTGGAATAACACTTTTTCAATGATCACTATGGAAAATTAAATACACAAATTTGCTCCTTGAACCATTTATGGAATCAATAAAATTTTAATTATTTGCCAAAGTCATCTACATTTTAATGATTTCCTGAGTCATTTATGAAATTAATGTTATTTGAGTTGTATGTCTAAGTTATTTACATTTTAATTTATCCCACGATTGAATGCAAGATATTTTATTATTCGGAATGTAATTATTTTTTTTT